>JABXWE010036622.1:0-21127 GCA_014611495.1 Limonius californicus
TTTAGCATTTTAACCAACACGTCTATGCGTGGAATTTCACCCATAAGGGTTTAGTTCGGCAAAAAAAGTAATAATTTAGGCAGATTATGGCTACCCTAAACTAACAATTTATCACAAGAACAGACCGCGCTAAACACAGCTGTTGTGGAGAATACTACGTACTTGAGATCACTAATTCGAAGTCATATTTTTACCTGCAATAAAATAGCTGGAAGAAAGACGCTGCAAACAAATCTTTTCAAAATGGAATTATAACATTCAACTATGGAATGTGTATTTGTTTCATAATTCCATTCATTGTACATGAAAGTGGATATTTATTTTGTGGTTGTTGCCCTCATAAATTAAGTGCCCGTAAAGGACAGCCCCTTTACAAAAAATAAATATGTGTGACGGAACGGCCGTTCCAAAGATCATTGAAGCGTGATTTCCAAACTCCAACTAATATTCATTAGCATTTAGTTACATTTAACATGAAATCTTTATGCGAGTATAGATTAAAAATGAAAATTATGAGCATAATGTCCCAAAGTCCGACTATCGGTAATAATATACATATAATGGCAAATGCGGTCCGCTACAATATTTCAATTCCATATTTCGGTGATATATCGGGGAAAATTTCTAAAGTTATAATTAAAACCAGTACATTTAAAGTAATTTATAAAACAACAAAAAACACTTTCAGCACCTTATTCAACGCAAGAGATAGAACTAACGATTTGTTAAAATCGGGCATTTACACATTAAACTGTTCACATTGTAATTATGTATACATAGGTCAAACAATTCGAAATTTTGAAACCAAATACAAACATCAAGAGAAATCTAATTACGCTAAATACTCATTACAACACAATCATGCATTGATATCAAATAATAATATTTTTACACATCTGTGATGATAAACATAAATTGGATATATTTGAAGCCTTTCAAATCCACAAATACACCTTCAATGAATGAGCAAATTGAGCTCTTATATTATCCGCTATTGGAAGTTTTGGAAGAGAAGACCAGAGCCAAGTCCGAAATCAAGATCCAGTGTGCTGTTGCCCTAACTACAAATGTTTACAACATTACTTGCTTTTGAAAATGATGTAAAATGTAAAGCACGAAAAATTAATAAAACCTGTTGAAATTGAGACTATTATTATTGCTAGCATATAAGTTATTTCACACGAGCTCGGATACAACTAGTTCTCGGTTATAACAAACGTTTACAAACTAAATGTTACGTTTACGGTATTATATTTCGCAGTTGCAGCAATTGCTCTTCCCGGAAACAACGAACATTTGGCATTTCTAACTTCTAGAATTTTTATGCAGGATATTTTAACAATCGATAGTATTTGTAAGCTTCCTAGCAATTCATAAAATATTATTGGATAATCCTTAAATGTATGACATTTTTCAGAAATTAATACTACCGAAGCAGTTTTTTGAAACAAATTCTTGTGCTTACGATAAGTTTACTTCCATAAAATGCTCTGAGACTGTATTTCAAGAATTTAAACATTATATTTACAAAAAAGATCCCACATTAATATCAGCATCATCATGTCAATTTACTGTTTTTAATGACAAATAATTGATATTTTAAGATTTAGATCATTCTTTGATAATGCAACTATTGTAAGCATTGTTTCTGATAATAAATATGGCTATTTTAAGATTTAATACTGTTTCCCAGATATTTTGTTTCTCGGACACGACAAGCAGATATTTTCAGTCTCGAAAATCCGCTATAACCGAGAAATGTAATATCCGGAAAGTGTACAATATTTATTTGCAAACATCTTATTCGTTTTATTAGAATTATTGGTTTCGAGGCTTCTGAAGACGTCACTTCGTACGTTACATGCTAAAAAGTAAGTTTTTTAATTTAAATTAATTGTAAAAGGCAAATCAAACTTGCTGAAACTATTGATAATACTATTTTCGTATTACAGTTTATACTTTCAGATTCATTTAATTAATTCTAATTCGGTTAATACGAGCTTGAATGAAAGCAGATTTCGGCTATAACAACATTACAAACTAGATGTTAGGTTCAGCTTTGTTTACGATATTAAATTTCGCGGTTAAAGCGATTGCCCTTACCGGAAACAACGAGTGAAAGTTACTATAATTTTGTCATTTAATAAATTTTTATTCTAAATACAATCTTCTTTGATTAACACCGGCTCGGGTACAACTAGATTTCGGTTATAACAAGCTTCTGAGTTTTTGGAATTTTTCTGGGTTGGAAGTCTTAATTTTCGATATTATTTATGTGCTTTGTAGCAACCCATAAAAAGTTTTGGATATTTATTCAATTTTACAATTTTCTGAAATTATCAAAGTTATTTATGCAATTTCCTAAACAAATTATTGGGCTTACCTAATGTTTACGTTTTAAAAATGTGTTTAAACTGAATCGTAGGAATTTAAAATTTAAAATTACAAAGAGCTTTAATTAATTGTGCATTTATGTACGAATTTACTGTTTTTAATACTAGAGTAGATATTTGAAATTTTAATTCCTTGACAGTGCAAATATTTGGTTCCTGTTAATAATTATAGCTATTTTAAGAGTTAATGCAGTAAATAAATATTATAAGTTTCCCAAGTATTGCGTTTTTTGGACATGACGAGCAAACATTTATAGTACCAAAGGTATCGTTATAACCGAGAAACGTAATATCTGGGAAGCTTAAAATATTTCTTCTATTTTTATACTTTTACAACCTGTAATTGACAAACATGTAGTAGAATTACTAATTTCGAGGCTTCTGAAAAGGAAGCTTCATACGTTACCAAGAAAAGTAATTTTGTTAATTGTATTTTTATTGATAATTACATTAATAGCAAAAGCGAATGAAACCTGCTGCAACTATTAATAATAATAATATGTTTTCCTTTTACCGCTTATATTATCAAACACATTTTAAAAAATTATTCTAAATACACTCATACTCACTTAAAACGTACTCGGATACAACGACATCTTGGTTGTAACATGCGTTTACGAACTGAATGATAGGATTATCTTGGTTTACGATGTTACATTTTCCAATTAGAGTGATAGCTCTTCCCAGAATCAAGGAGTAAAAGTTCATACATTTTTCATTTTGTAGCTTCCAAGTTTTATAATACTTACTTTTCTGGGTTGGATGACTTAATTTCCGGTAGTGGCTTGTTCTAACTAGAGCTAGGATAGTTAAGCCAAATAAAGTCTCGAAAAAGGCAGGCAAAAAGGCAAAAACAATGATTGAAAAAAGCATTAAAAAGGCAAAAATAAAGTAAAAAAAGGCAAAAACAAAAAAAGGCAAAATTACCAAAAAATACAGAAAAAGTAAAAAATTACAAAATTTGAAGAATACTTCAGGAAATTACAAGAAACGGCGTTTAACTGAGAAGGAAAAAGCAACAGCAAAATATCTATTCAAGTTAAAATAAAAACAACTGAAATTCAATGAAAACTGCTTATTTAAAAAAAATAGCATAAATGCGTATGTACAGTACTAACAATTTATACAATAATATTATTCTTTAAACATTGGTTTTATTATGCTGCCAACTAGTCAGTCATCAGTAGTTTCTCTGTGTTCTCCGAAGTCAAACAAGTTCTATTGTCGCTGACAATTCGTTTGTAGCAATCACAATGATAACACGTTCGAAAATTGTGACAAACTGGCTGAGTCAGTAGAAAACTTTCTCCTGACAATACTGGTCCCCTCATTAAAATTAATCTCAAGAAAATATTACTTCTGAGAAATTTTCAGCCGGTAACAATAAAGGGTAAAACCCACTAAACTTCTGTCTTTAAGAGCTTGGGAATAGTACATTTTATAACGAGATTGGAATGGAAATTCGATGCGAGTGGAATCCTCCGAACGCGAGCCGAAGGCGAGCGTGAGGAACCACGAACATCGAATTTCCATTCCCAACCGAGTAGCAGACTATACTTTCTGCACGACCACAAGATATGTAATAAATACAATAAAATTAATAAGATTCGGAACAAATATTTACAAAGAAATTGCAAAATTATGACGTTTCAAGTCAATTGTTAGTGATGGATTCCTAGACTAACTGTTTTTTTTTGTTATACTGTTACGGAATATTCATTCCATTACTAGTGATGGAATGAAATACATGTAAAATGCACAAGCCGGTAAGTGTTTTAGAATATTTCTTCCATAACAAAGGTTAGAATGTTAACTTTCGATTTTCAAAATTGATTTCAGAATTGTGAAATTTCGTAGTGGTCGTGGAGAATAATACTTTCTACAATTAATTTCAGAAATTTAAATTGTGCATTTTTCTTGGAAAATTGCTAGTACAAATTTTTTTAAATTGAAAATTAAAGAACTAAATTTCTTAAAATTTTAATTTGATATAGGTACCATAAAAGGCACAAAAAGGCAAGAAAAATCGGAAATTCCTCAAAAAAGGCAGAATCGTAAAAAATACGCAAAAAAGGCAAAAAAGGCAAAAAAGGCAAAATAAAATTTGTATTTTTGAATCGCTCGCATTCTAAAACGGATTTAAAATTGGGTCTGCCTTTAATCCTTCCATTTATTAAAAAAAGGCAATTGGCCTAACTATCCTAGGTATAGTTGTAATCATTTATACCGATTGCTGTTACCGGAAACACCGAACGGAAGTCTATACACTTTTGGCGTTCACAGCTTCTGAGTTTTTGAATCTTTCTTCGTAATAAACAAGGTTTCCGTTTCAACGTATGGAAATTTTCTAGAATTTATAGCTGAAACCTGCTGAAACTGTAAACAATATGTGTTTCCTTATTACAATTTATACTTTCAAATTCATTTAATAAATTGTTATTCTAAGTACAGTCTAACTCGCTTAACACAAGCTCGGATACAAGGAGATCTCTACTATAACAAGCATTTAAGAAATAATTGGTACGATTACCTTCCTTTACGCTCCAACGTTTTCCAATTGAAACCATAGGTCTGTCCGTAAACAAGCAAAAGTTAATTCATTTTTAGAATTTCTAGCTTCTGAGATTTTGGAATTTTTCGGGGTTGGATGACTCAATTTCCAGCAGTGTATATGCAGTTTGTAGTAACCAATTATAGCGATTGCTGTTACCGGAAACAACGAACGAAAGTTCAAATATTTTCGGAATTGATAGCTTCTGACTTTTTGAATCTTTCTTGGTTGGATTGCTTGTTTTTCGGCAGTGTTTATGTGCTTCGTAATAAACAAGGTTTCGGTTTAAACGTATGGTAATTATCTGGAATTTAAAACTGATACCTGCTGAAACTGTAAATAATATATGTGTTTTTTTATTACAATTTATATTTTCAAACTCATTTAGTAATTGCTATTCTAAATACAGTCTAACTCGCTTAGTACAAGCTCGGATATAATGATATCCTCGTTATAACAAGCGTTTACGAACGAAATGATACAATTAGCTTCCTTTACGGTGTTAAGTTTCCCAGTTAGAACGATAGCTCTTTCCAGAAACAACAAGCAAAAGATAATTTATTTTTAGAATTTCCAGCATCTAAGTTTGAATTTTTCGGAGTGTATTATATGTGGTTTGTAGTAACCAATTATAGCAATTGTTGTTACCGGAAACAACGAGCGAAAGTTCATATATTTTAGGAATTGGCAGCTTCTGAGTTTTTGAATTTTTCTTGGTCGGATTGCTTCATTTTTTGGCAGTGTTAATGTGCTTCGTAATAAACAAGGTTTCGGCTGCAACGTATGGTAATTTTCTCGAATTTAAAGACGAAACCTGCTGAAACTATAAACAATATGTGTTTTCTTATTACAGTTGTATTTTCAAACTTATTTAGTAAACTGCTATTCTAAATACAGTCTGATTCGCTTTATACGAGCTCGGATACAACGAGATCTCGGTTATAGCAATCGTTTACCAACTAAATTATACGATTAGCTTCCTTTACGGTGCTACGTTTCCCAGTTAGAACGATAACTCTTTCCGGAAACAACAAGCAAAAGTTAATTCATTTTTAGAATTTCTAGCTTCTGAGTTTTTGCAACCATAAAAGGCTTTGGATAGCCCTTAAATCTATACCATTTTTTTTTTGGAAATGATGCTATTGAAGCAGTTCCTTGAAACATATTCTTGTGCTAAAGTGATGTTTAGTTCTATAAAACGGTTTTAGACTGAATCTTAGAAATTTAAGCTTTAATATTACAAAAATGGAGCCCAAATTGATACCATCATCATCATATCATCTCAGTTTGCTGTATTTAACAGCGGATAGTATATATTTTAAAATATTCATCACTTTTTGATACTGCAATCATTGTTCCTTATCATAAATATATCTATTTTAAGATTTAATACTGTAAATAAATATTGTAAGTTTCCCAAGTGTTACATTTCTAGGACATGAGAGATAATATTTGCAATCCTAAAGATCTCGTTATAACCGAAAAATGTAATATCCGGGAAGCTTATAATATTTATGTATTACCACACTATAACTGACAAACATGCTGCTCATTTTATGCCTAATATTAATTTAGAGCCTTCTAAAGAGGTCGCTGTGTGCTAAAAAGTAATTTTGTTAATTGGATTTATAATGAATAATTAGATAAGGAATGAATGAATGAATTACGTTAATAGCAAAGGTCTTTGAAACTTGCTGTAACTATTGATGATAATGTATTTTCTTATTACAGTTTGTATTTTCAAGCACATTTAATAGATATCTATTCTAAATACAGTCTTACTCGCTTAACACGTACTCGTGTACAATGAAATCTTGGCTATAACAAGCGTTTATAAACTGAATTACTGTTCTCTATGGTATGGTATATCATATTTCCCGGTTGCATGGATTGTGCTAACTGGAGACAACGAATGAAACTTATAAGTCTTTTTAGCATTTTCGGATTCTGACTTTTAGCAATTTTTATAGGTTGGAAGTCTTAAATTCCGGTGTCATTTTTGTGATTCGCAGTAAACGATAAAAGGTTCTGGATAATCCTTAAATCTGGGCCATTTTCCTGGAATTTGGAAGGTTTGATGCAGTTTTTTGAAACAAGTTCTTGTACTTACATGACGTTTACTTTCTTAATATATTTTCAAACTGGATCCTAGGAATATAAACTTTAAAATACAAAAAAGTAGCTGAAGTCAGCATCATTTATGCACGAATTTACTGTTTTTAATAGCAGATAACTGTTATTTTAAGATTTTAATCATCTTTTGATAGTGCAAATGTATTTTTCCTGATAGTCAATCTAGCTAATTTAAGATTGAATTCTGTAGATAAATATTGTAGATTTCCCAAATACCTTAACTACGTTTCTAGGACATGACGAGCAAATATTTATAGTCCCAAAGGTCTCGTTATAACCGAGAAACGTAATATCTGAGAGCTTATAAGATTTCTGTTATTTTCTTTTTATTTACAAACTGTAACTTCGAAACACATTACTTATTTTATTCGATTTAATTATTTAGTGGCTTCTAAATTGGTCATTCCCTACGCTACGTACTAATGAGTATATTTGTTAATTGCATTTTTAATTAATAATTAAGTTAACATTAAAAACCTAACAGAACCTGCTAAAGCTATTGATAATATTGTGTATTCTTACTGCAGATTGTATTTTCAACTATATTTTAAACATTTCTTAAATGGTTGTTATATGATTCCAAATAACTGACGAACTTATTCCAATTATTAATTTCGTGGGTCTTGAAATTTGGAGGCCTGAAGCAGCCGCTTCATGGTAATATTTCAGCTTAAGTTACTAAATTGTATAACACTTAATATAATTTACTTGCCCTTGGACAAATATTTAATACCTTCTACCTGCCACGTGTTTGTGTCGTTACAATTCCACAAAATGGCGAAACTTTTAAAAGCCGTTTTAATTCCATCCCCAAGCCCTGTTAGTTTATGTCTGTGCAATGCAAAAAGGGAAAAGCCCTACAAATCCTACCATCCTGTTGTTTCACCCATAGGGCTTCAAATCGCTTCCATGGTTTTTATAGCCGGCGTAACGTGAATTGACCATTCATTACCCTGATCCTCTGCAGTTGTAAAGTGTTACGATGGGGGGAGGTCATAAAGAATCCGTAATGGACGTCAGATAGGGATTCGTGACAGATCTGTCGAGCCGAGCAGCTCCCGGCCCACTTTTGACAGAACAAGCTGTCGGATATATTGATCGCACAGCCGACCCGACCGCTTCGGCAACGCCAACTTATTATTTGATAATGCTCGTTCGGCGACTTCCACGTCCATGTTATAATCACGCGAGGGACGTGGGACGCGCACTTTAATTGCTTCTTTTAACTGCCTTAATTGCGTTGTGAACCCGAGCTGTTTACGCTAGGGTTTAATTGCGCTCTGTGTTTTGATTTCGTTTTGAGGGTGTATTATTATTGTTTCGGTAGTAAAAGACAAGGTCATCAGGCCTAAAAATATTGTATTGTATGAAATGGAACCGACGCATAGGCGTGCGTCTGGGGCGGCAGAGTAGGGTGTCCCAATGTATTTTTAATTTGTGATACAGAAATATTTGATAAATTTACTATCACTAATTGCCTACAGGCGCGCATTATCGATTCGGCGCGGTAGGTCTAGGGTCTACGAATCGTTTGGAGCATGACAACATTTCAAATTAGAAATATAGTCGAACTGCGAGTTTTTTATTTAAAAAATTTCTTTCAAGGATTTAACAATTTTATTTATGGGATTATTATTATAATATATATGCAGGGTGTACCAGAAATAGGTACAAATGTTAAATCCGATGGTAGATTACAATATATACTGCCATGGTATTTGCCCTAAATTTATGCAATTATACTCTGCTATGATTATATTATGTTAATTTTGCTTCGTAATGCCTAATTTATATGTAAAAGGATACTGTTTTGCAGGTAGAAATCCAAATTATCCATGAAATTGAATTTAATTAGCCTGATTATCATGTAAAGAATGTTATTTGAAAAGTTATAATGATTAAAAATGATAAATGTATACCGGATTAGAGTAAATGGTAGTGTACAAGCTTCGGAAAGTGCTACGTAGTGCCTTATTTGGATTTGAAGTGACGTTGTGGGTGGATATTCCTTAGGGAATGGTGTTAAGACATCCATGTTGGTGTAGACGATGTTTTGGGTTGTCCTGTGCAAAGTTGGGAGCCCTAGAATGTAGTTTTTGAATTTTTATATTTTTGACATCTGATTTATTTGTATTGACAAGGTTAATTTGTATTTAAAGAGTTGTGATGGTTTTGATTTAATTTTGGATTGTATAAAGGAAAGATAGAAGCAGCTCTGTTGTTTAGAATGACTTTGTTTATTACATATTTATAAAATTAGAAAGATTTTGTATTTTTGAGGTTAATTTTGATTGTCACTTAATTATTTTACGTATAATAGATGTGCAGGGTGTTATTGTATATTTGTACATTTGTTTGTGTTTAATGTTGATGTTGAGATGGTTGTTTTTAAGTTTTAAATGAATTTTATTTTTATTTTTTGTTTTAATCCGTGGCGTGTCATATTAAAAATTTTGTAATTTTCTCAGGATTGTGACTTTGAAAGTTATTTATTGTAATTTTGTGTACTAATCCAGTTTTTAACAATTTTATAATATACTAGATCAGCTGGAGATCTATTTGATTTTTTTCTGTTCTGTGATTGCTGCATTTTTGATTTGAAAGTAGGATTTGCTTGAATTTGGAAAGTTTTAGTCTGTTTTGAATGCTCGAAGAATCAGCACGCATTATTTGTGAGCTCCGAATTTAAATTTAGAAAGTACTAAAGGCTAATTTTGCCAATTTGTGTTGAGGTTAAGTTAATGTAAGCTTAACGAAGTTAAAATATCAGTATGTGATGTGTTTATTATGTGTTGAAAGAAATTAATAAATTTCATTTAACTCTAATTTGCAAAAAGTGTTTTTATTCTAAAAGAATTAAACTTACCTGGAGTCTGGAGGTCAAATTCTGTTGTGTAATTCCAACGTTCCTGGAATAGATAAAGTTATAGTTCTTCGAACGCAATTTTGGGTTAAATTAATAGATCAATTTACAAATCTACTTACCTGATCTGTTTATTATATTTAAACAAAAGTTGTTGAAGTGTTTCATTGGATGTTTACAACACTTAACCAAAAAGTTGTAAGAATCATTTGTCAACGATGCTGGAAGCAGTCAAGGAATGCCGTGACCAAAGTATGAATCTGAGCAATAGCGTCGAGGTCGAATTTATGCAGTCATTGCAGTTATGAGAAATTCTGATGTATCTACAGCCCGTTCCCAAAATTGTTGGATTTCAGATAAGTTTGCAATTAATTTATGTATGTGGTTGTTTTACTTGTTATTATGATTAGATAACTATCTTTGGAGAGGCCACGAAACTAACCCTGAGATCTTTGTTATTATCAAGTATGCTGATGTAAATTGAAAATTAATTTCTTACTTTGACGAACAATTCATTTTAATTTGTATTATTGGCGCAACCAACGTAAAGATGTATTTATTTTTATAACAAATTACATAGCACTTTTTCATTTTGAGCTAGCTAAAGTAGGCCGATTACATAATTTAATTAATTAGTTATTTTTAAAAAACTTACACGGCAATACAAACTAGAAAAAACATTTCGTTAGCAATGGGACCCTTAAGATATGAGAAAATAGTAATTGAAAATTTGACCCAAAATTGTTTGAGTACCTCATGATAATAAAAATCTGAATTCAAAGACATGTTATGCAAAGGACACCTGCCACAAACCAATACTATTAGGTAGGTCAGTAATATCTATTCAGTCTGTTGTTGACACTGGCAAACAGTGTCTCTACCAAATGGAAAATTTTACGAACATTGAACTTACTGATGTTGTTCTTATTTACAGGAAAGCTCAAGGAAACGCTCTAAGGTCAAGGCAAATGTACTTAGAGCGATATCCGCAGCGCCGCATTCCAAACAACCGTACATTTACTAGAACAGTCCAACATTTACGGGATTATGGTACGCATCAATCACAAAATCATCATCGCGGTCGCCCAAGAGCAAAAAGGGTTGTTAATTAAGAACAGCAAGTCTTGGAATTAGTGAAGGAAAGTCCTGGTGTTAGCACTAGAAGACTTGCGTTATAAACAGATGAGAATCCACACGAAATAGTGGAACACAGATTCCAACAACGGTTTTCCCTAAATGTATGGGCAGGCATTGTAGATGATCATCTTATTGGGCCATATATTTTACCTGCTCGTATAAATGGAGCTCTGTATTTACACTTTCTCAACGAAGTCCTACGAGAATTGTTTGAAAACGTATCTTTAGAGACACGACGTAATATGTGGATTTTGCTTCATGGTGCTCCGCTCATTATGCTAGGGATGTAAGGGAATGGTTAGATAATAACTATCCTGAAAGGTGGATTGGACGAAACGGGTCAGTTCCATGGCCAGCTCGTTCGCCAGATTTAAATAGTTGTGATTTCTTTTTGTGGGGCTACATGAAACAGTTAGTTTATTCTACGCCAGTGAACACAGTTGGGGAATTAAGGGTACGCATTGAAGACGCTGCCGATAGGATTCGGCAAGATCCTACCGTTTTCGCAAGGATACGTAATTCAATGCTTCGACGTGCAGAAGCTTGTGTTCTCAGTGGTGGTCGCGATTTTGGACATTTATTGTGATCCATTTTTCACTTTTGAGGTAAACTGTTTTTTATGTTTTTTTTTCAGTTATGTTCAAATTGATTTCAATAAATGATGGGTATTCTGAAATAAATTAGTACTGTTTTAAATACTATGAAGTAGCACATGTTTATAATTTTTATACGCCATGATAAAGTGAAAACGCAGAAATTTAATTTAGCGGTAAATGAAATTCTTAAATGCCTTCTAATTACAAAAATGTCCAACTGCTTCAATTAAACCTTGACCCCTCACAATTGCGTGGTTTATCACAAGCTAGACAAGTTTTTACGTGTTTGCCACTTTGGATTTACTTTACAAGTAGGTAATAACCTTCTACAGCTTAAATACATTTTCTATCATCAGCTGTTCTCAAACAAAATTTTATTTTATTTTTAAATTTAATAAAGTAAATTTTTTTATGATGAAAATCCATCATTTGTAAAAGAAGTGGATAATCAATGTCGATGGTCCTTATATGTGTGGGCAGGAATTGTAGGCGAACATGTCGTTGGTCCATATTTTTTGGAGGTCACCTGAATGGTCAAATGTATTTACCATTTTTAGGACACAGTTTTTGGGATTTATTAGAAAGTATTCCGTTAAACATTATACAGAACGTATGGCTACAACATGATGGGGCCCCTTCACACTACAATTTGGACGTTAGAAACGTTTCAACGCTGAACTGCTCAATAAATGGATTGCGAGAGGAGGTCCAGTGGCTTGGCCATCAAAGTCCCCCGACCCCACCAAATTCGATTTGTTTCTGTGGGGGTTTGTAAAAGATAGAGTTTACAGAATTCCTAATGAATATTTGCTCGTAATACTAAGTATACCATACATACATTAATCAATAGTACTGAGAAGTTGTACCCTGTATTACCTCGCTGTTTATTTCAAACACCTTACAATATATATATAGTTTGTTGACAGTTGACCAATTGTTTTAACGAAAGCCTGATGATTCGTTGCTTTTTTCGTTTTGGTTCTAAAAAGCGCGGTAAAAGATTCAAATTTTTGTAGTTTAAAATGGTAGTAAATAACTCAATTTTTACAAAATCCTATGTTCATTAAATCATATAAAACTGCACATAAGGTCATTGAACGACTAGCTCGAAAATGAAAACATATACAGGGAATTCCATTAAAAAAAAGAGATATTAGCTGTTGAATTTTATTGAGTGTGGTTGAAAATTAGGAACCTCCTGCATAAGATATTTAAATTCTAAAAACAATACGACACATATCTGAACATGTGTTCGTGTAAACTCAATATAGTTTTGAAAAATCGTATGCCGTTTTTTAGTTACTGTTAAAGATATACCGTTATTTTTTCAAAATTTAAGAGAAAGTTCATAATTTCCAAAACCATTAGCGATAGATACCTACAACTCTATATCGTTGTAAAGATAAAAAAATGAGAAGTCTAGAATATAATAAATTTCGGAAATACTGATCTAGTTGCCTGGATAACGTCTTTTGTTTGGTAATATCTGAACATCGTTTTTAACAAATTATTGTTTGTAACTTGTCAGTTTATTACTGTGATACTAAAGTTATTGGCTTCTTCTTTGTGTCCTTATTCCCATAGTAATTCACAAGTGATTCACAATACCAGTGTTATTTTTAAATGAAGAATATGCAGATATTCATTATGTTTACGGTCTGTGTGGTGGAAATGTTTTAGCAGCACAACAAGCTATCGTAGAAGATATCCCAATAGAAGACTGCCTACGTGTGCAGTTTTCTTCAATTCACTTCGTCAGCTGAGGGAACATAGCACTTTCAATGCAAGATATGCAGTCGGCCAAGGAGTTGTCCGTAGACCCCTAAACGATGATGCACAAATTCTTTATTTATTACAAGAAGATCCGTCTTTACGTGTACTAAGAACTGCACTACGTACTGTAGAACCCAGGTTTGGAGAATAATAAGAAGTGCTCGCTTACATCCAAATCATCATCAAAGAGTTCAAACTCTCGGTAATGATTTTCAATCTCGTTTAACATTTTGTATAGGGTAAAAAATAGTCAAAACCCACCGCATATTTTATTGGCCGTTGAAGCTTCTTTCACACAAGATGGTATCAATAATTATCATAATTTTCATGAGTAGCCTCCAGAAAATGCTCGTTTAAGAAGACGCTCGCATTTTCAGGATAGATTAAGTGCTAATATGATAGCTGGTATTCTTAATAATCGTCTTATTGGACCATTTAAACTGCCACACAGTTTGAATGGTGCGAATTACGAATATTTTCTAGAAAACTGTTTACCTTTATTACTGCAGGATGTGCTATTAAATATTAGACTTTATGTTAGAGCTTGGCTTAACGTACATTTTCCGGGAAGATGATTTGGAGTAGGAGGACCTGTAGCATGGCCACCGCGTTCACCGGACCCGACTCCATTAGATTTTTATCTTTGGGGTCACATGAAACAGATTGTTTATGCAACTGAAGTACACACTGTAGAAGAATAAGCCAAAGAATACAACAGGCTGCAGATATTATTAGGAATAACCCAGCGACCATATTAAGAACGCAGCGATCTCTTCTGCGACGTGCGACTTTGAGTATCGAACACAATGGAGATAATTAAGAACATTTTTTGGAAATAAAATAATAAAAATGTATTACCAAAAGATTTATTTCATAAAATTCGTTGAACTAAACGGTTAGCCACATAAATTATGAAATAAGGAATAACTCGTTAACGGTTACGTTTAGGACATATGTGTATATGGACTTTTCGACTCTAAATAATTTCTGGAATTTATCTTTCAAATATTGCCGGTACATTTTGGGACACCCTATATATCGATTTTTTTCACGGACGTTTGACATTTTTATATATAGAACTTCAACTGTATAAATAAGTAAACCTCTTTAGCGGTTATAGGGATATACAAATTCAAATTCATATTTTATTTAAATTAACGTAAATAAATTGTTATTAACATTCACATTAACATCACTGCAGGTACGTAAATATTTCATATAGCAAAACATTTTATAAAAGATTCAAACAGGTCTCAACAATTTATACTGAAACTGTAATAAATATTTACTTTAATTTTTAGTAACAAATTTCAATTTGTTTTCGCACGGACTTTTTTACATGAATTTGTTACTTCAAAGACTAACTATTCCTAATTACTTTTCTAGGAAATTCATCTTTATTTTGCATGAAAGTTAATTTGTAGATAAGTATCAATTAATTATTAATGTATAGGAAACCCTATAAGGATTTCTCATTTCCATTTTCACTTGTATGGAGAATTCTCATAAATTAATTATAAGGAATTCTCTTTATGTTATTTTACATTAATACTGATTAGCATTTGCTTATAGGGAATTATTGAGAGCATATTACAATTTTATAAACAGGAAACAGGAAAAATAATTTTAATTTCTGAAGAGGTAAAGATTCAGTGATGCTAACAAATCCCGTATTACTGTACAAATTGAAGAAAACTCAAGTCTAAACACACTTATTGCAAATATTTTTAAACCATTCTCTGCTTATGTGAAATAGGATCTCAATTACAATAATACAGGGTGGGTCAGCATAGTTGAATGTTAAAAGTGCTTGACGCAACCCGACAGACATATATCACCAAAGAAATTATTGAATTTTTTACAATACAGAAATGGATCATAGGCCCTTCCTGTCAAATTGAACTCTTACTGTAGTAATCAACAGAAATATTAATATTAATTATATTCGTATTTATCAAATAAAGCACCCACTGGTGCAACCGAGCTGCAGTAAAAACTAAACAAGTGAAAAACAACAACAATTAAATAGCATAGTTTTTTTTAAAGTAAGTAAATGTTCAACGTTGCCTCCATTAATTCCGCCCATTTTCTAATTCGTCTTAAAAATGATCTACAGACTCCAGCAAACTTATCAGATGTACACGTCTCGATTATTTTATTATGTAAATCTTGCTCATTTACTACCGTAGTTCGGTCTACTATTCGTTTATTTGTTCCCCGAAGAAAAAGGTTAGTGGGGTGATTTCGCAAATTCTTGGTAGCCATGGATACACAGCTCATCTTCCAACCCAACTTTTTGCTTCCAATATTTTATTTAAGTACGAGGGTTGATTGATAACTAAGGTCTCCAAAAGTGCCGTGGTGCGAGTAGTGGAGATAGAAGCAAGTTCTAGCCTGCGTTCGGTAGCCTCGACTGTCTAGTCTAAACGTGTAAAGTTTCAGTTTCCTGTGTCGCGCTGTTGCGTAATAGTGTATTTATCATGAGCTCGACTTCTGAGTTGCGTACCAAGCAACAATCAGTGATAGAATTTTTAACGGTGGAAGGTTGCGCGCCCTTCGAAATTCACATGCGTTTGAAAGCTGTTTATGGCAATGTTTGTATGGATGTGAAGAATGTTGTTCACCAATAGGTTCGACGTGCAAAAATCTGCAATCTGCTGTTTGATGAAAAAGATCAGGACGCATGATGCGCTGATTCAAGGAAATCGCCGAATTAAACAAAGAGAAATTGCTTTGTAACTGGGCATTGTCAAGAAAGTGTGCAGCACATTATCCAGACGTTGAATTACAGAAAAATCTGCACCAAGTGAATCCCGCAACAGTTGACGGATGTCACGAAAGAACAGTGAAAAACGTTGGTCAAGAACTCCTTAACCAGTATCGTCGTCAAAGAGATGATTTTCTCATGAACATCACCACCGGGGATGAATCTTGGGTTCATCATTACGACCCTGAAAACAAGCGGCAGTCGATGGAATATCGTTCCTCTTCATCTCCGGGTGTAAGGAAATTCAAAACAGTTCCCTCAGCATACAAAGTCATGCTCACGATATTTTGAGATGCAAAGGGTGTCACTCACACGGAATATCTGCCAAAGGGAACAACGATTAATTCGGCAAGATACTGCGAAACCTTACGAGCACTCAAGAAACGTATATGCAGAGTAAGGCCGCAAAGGACCACTTTCTGGTTGCACCACGACAACACCAGACCGCATTGCAGCCGCAAAACGACGAAGACAATGACGAACCTGAAATTCACGGTTGTTTCTCACCCTCCCCACAGCCACGATTTGGCACCCTCAGACTTCTGGTTGTTCCCAAAGTTGAAGGAGATATTGAAAGGTCACCATTTTTCGTCGGATACCGAAGTTCAGGCTGCTGTGCGCAAGTGGATCAAGAGTAAATCAGAAAGTTTCTTCATGCTCGGAATGAGGAAATGGATACAGCGTTTGGAAAAATGTGTGACACGAAAGGCTTATTATGTAGAAAAATAAAAATGTATGTTTGAAGTACAATAAATTTGCTTTATTCTGACAGCGGTTTCATTATTTCCTGTTTTCTCAAACATATTTTATAGGATTGGAGACCTTAGATATCAATCGACCTTCGTAATTCCTAACAATCTTACTTTAGACAACAAGACAGCCATCAAGTTTTTGTTTGTCGTACATTAATTACTGCATATTTCAACAATTTATGGGGAATCCAAGTAACGTTGTCGAGTTAAATTTTCATGGAAGAAGTTGATTCAGTAATATGGTTACCTACTCTCACGAAATATTTACAGAAAAATGTCTTTGAAAATGAGTAACACCTTCCCAGTAAGGATTCTCTTATGCGTGGCTTATGTCTATTCACTTCACCATTGTTTGTGAATTTTAAACACAATTTAAAAGAGATGGTTCGAAACAAAGTTGATCCTGAAAGAATTAAAAATTGCAATTTTCTCTGAGGGTTATTTTCATGCATTTCGTGCATCCAAATTTCGCGATAGAAACGAAAAACATTTGCTTTTAGATTGCTTCTAACAAAAATTCTATTAATAATACTAATTTGTATGTTATCTTATGAGGATTCTCATTCCCTGCCTCTATCACTGCTACGTTGTTCATTTTCCATGTTTATAACTGTTCTGGGTCTACTTTTTTTTCTAATTAACAAATTTACCTTCGTTTCCTAAAGAAATTTTAAGTCATATAAAGTATTCTTTTAGGCGGTGTGCTTCCAGTTGGATAGCGCCTGATATATATATAGAAGGGGGCTTTTGTAGCCGCATTTACGGATTTTCCAAAATTGCGTAACAAATCTGTTTTCTCGCACTTTAAAAACATCAGTATTATCATAAGTAGGCAACGTTAACCAATTTAATTTACATAAGGAATAGGTGATTTTGGTTGCCATGATATGTGTATGTTGAGTTGCTTCAGTCACTTTAAAGGGGGGGGGGGCAACTTAGCTGACCCACCCTATATAATAAAAACACAAATTACATAAATTGTGCACATTACATTAAAATAAAAATCGCCTACGTTATAAAATGCATGATTTAAATTTAAACCAAATCGCTTAAGGCGAGCTTGATTATAACGAGCTACCGGTTATAAGGTGTGTGAATATGAATGTTTGGGTTTGCAAGTATTTAAACATTTTCTGTGTGTGAAAATGAATATATTGTTACGCCTACAGCTGTAACTGATAAGGAGCCCTTTGTCCTTACCGCGGGGATTACCAGAGAAACAACTACCCTTATATAAAATGACTGGATTTGTTAATTACTACGTACTACAAAACTATTACAACTGATTCTACAATACTATATTAAAACTACTTACAGAAATATAAACAGGTACATCGCCATTACTGGGTTTGTTATTCTTTTGAACACCGCCAACTGCCAGCTATGCACTATCTGGGACCGCGGTGGTCGAGTGCGAGAACGCATTTGATAATTCATAGGGTCAGCAGTGAGAGGCGGTTGCCGTTTTTGTATCTCGCGCAGATGAGTTTCAGTAATCCACCTGTGGGGAGCCGATGCACCGGACCTTAATTTCAGTTAGTTAAGTTTAGGGTGCATGCTGCATGAATGGTTAGTGTGTAAGGGACGCCCGCACCCCCCTGAAGTAATGCGAAAGCGGGGGGGGGGAACGGTAGTATGAATGTGTGAAAAGAAAAAAGCTATGCACTATCTATTCTTCGCTATCAACTGTTTTTCTATGCACTGTTGGCTAACTCAATCTTAGGTGTCTTTTTATACATTCTCTTTTACACCCATAAGCGATGACCTGGTTACTATTTAATTTCGCTTATCAAGCGTATTACTTATTTCACATTGCCTAATTTAATATTCTGATGTACTTTGATTTTGCTGAGTTAAAATAACATCACTGCTTGCAACATAAATGTGTATGCAATTGAAATCACATTACAACAGCTATAAAGCAATAATAATTTAATTTAGAATTTTGGATATTGGGTTCGTAACATTATTCCCCTATTGGCAAACCTCGACCCGACGTTTAATAGGCTTGAGCCGGTTTACAATTAAAAACTAAACTAAACACATTAAAAAAACAGGTAACTACATTTTGCAATTCAATACCACACAAAATAAATTCATAATGTCCATTCATGTTCAAAATTATGATTCACTATTCACAAATTGTTTTTCAGTCTTAAAGTCATTTTAATGGTCCGTGAATCACTTCCGTCTAAGTTTCTCGCGATAACGCGCTGCACGCGTAAAATTCGAAAAGTCAGCAAATAAACTGTTACACGTTCCACATTGTCCTTCGCTAAAAGTTCTAAGTCGCCGGTTTTCGAAGTCTGTTAATCATGGTTGTTAACATCTGCCGAGGTGATTTCTGCCGTTGCCGCAGAATGATGATCTATTTTTCACAAGTAGTAAGTACTTTTCCAGATTTGTTGATTTCGCATAATCCATGTCTTGTAATTTAGATGCTGTTGAATTCCTAATGGTGTCCACAGAAGCAGGATATTCTAGTCTCGGATATTGGTAGGAATTTCAAGGAATCATTGAGGATAGAAAAATATATTTGAATATCTGCATAGGAACTAATTTAAGTAAAAGGAATTTATAGGTATAGGTTTGAAATTGGGATAGATATTATTGTACTATTGGCACTGGTCAAGAATATGGGTCCCAAACCATGTTCTAATTTATGTTCTAATTTATGTTCTAATTAGATAATGTAAACATTTGCTAACCTAACCTAACCTAAACTAACCTAACCTAATCTAACCTAACCTAACCTTGACCAGTACCTGGTTAGGTTCGGTTAGGTTAGATTAGGTTAGGTTAGGTTAGGTTATGTTAGGTTAGGTTAGGTTAGGTTAGGTTAGGTTAGGTTAGGTTAGCAAATGTTTACATTATCTAATTATAACATAAATTAGAATATGGTTTGGGACCCATATTCTTGACCAGTACCGTACTATTTATATGTAATCGTAGGTATGCTGAATTGCTCTTTACTGCAGAGTGAATGGTGATGGTTGTTGAACCTCGTAAAATCTTTTAGGGCAGCTTACATGACAGGTGGATTTCCAGTGATCGGTGAATTTCCATTTTAGTTGCGACTTCTTAGTTTGTGCTGCGGGAAGCTTTTCATGGACGGCCCAGTTGCGTGCGTCTTGCTTGGCTTAGTGTGGTATACAGTGTAGTTACATGAAAGTAAAAAAAATAACTTAATCTTACTTATAAGGTAAATTTAATTTAATAGTAATTATTAATTTTTATCCTAAACATTTCTAATAGATATAGAGAGATCCCCTATAGTTTTAAATAATTATAAAAAAATCAAATATAGTAGTAGATTTTAATTTTTTGGAAAGAAGATTGACATTATAGTCTTTCTAAAAAAAAATATATAAGTAACATTAATTGTTACGTTTCACGAAGCAGCTATTTTATGGACGCAATTTTCAAAATGAAGTGCTAATTACAAAACATCATATCTCACACCTTTATATTTCTCAAATTGTCAAGATTTTTATCGCCTATTGAATTTAAGTCTGAGGATTGTGATGGCTAAGCCATCTTGTCAATTTTATTGGTCCTTTTGCATGATTTACCCAGCTTTATTCTATGACCAGGAACATTATCGTCGAGGAAGATACATTTTTCTTCACCAAACTAATCTTTTCCATTATATAACATCTTACGCTACAGTGTTTTGAGGTATTTTGGGGTTTTCATCTATCTAGAGCTGACTTGTAGTCTACCAACACCTTAAGCAAACATGTAACCCCATCATAACAATTGTTGGTTGCCTAATTGTTGGAAATGCAAACTTTCGTGAAAACTGCAAGCTATTAAATGTTCATACAGTTCCAATACATATATCTTAGGCTATAGCAAATGGTAGTTTCTAGGAAATCCGTGGATTCTTCCGTGTTCTACATTATCTAAGTCCACAATCACACGTCTTCTCGCTGTAAAGCGATGATTTCGCGACTGAAAGCACTTTATTTATGGTGAAAAAATCTTTGAAATAGTTTCGAGTAAGATATTTTCGTTTGTTTCTTTAAGGACGGCATTTTGCATCTTTTGACGAAATTCAAAGAGCATCATTTAAATTGATAGCAGAGCTATGATTTTTATTAAAATTAGTTCTAAATATACTTATTTTCCTTAATATCTTCCCGTGAATGGATATTTGTAT
>JABXWE010036624.1:0-32279 GCA_014611495.1 Limonius californicus
GGTGACCGGAGTCGCGAAGATGTTAAGTCCGACTCAATTTCACTTAATTTTATTTACGGGCCCCGTAGATGGAATTGGGTGACTGGAGTCGCGAGGGTGGAAGACCGACTCGTTCAGTCCCAAAAGATTACACCACATTGCGAAATATGGGGCAACAATCCTGGAACCAAATATCACGTGCGACTTTCTAGAAACAATATTTCCGAGAATTGTTGTTGCCGGCAAATCCAGCCTACAAAGGGAACTTTCAAAGGCTTTACGAAATTCGCCTCTATAACTCAATCTTAAAAAAATAATATAGCGATCGACTTAAGAATGGCAATTAAAATAGAATTGTGATTCCTATGGAGCAGCAATTAGAATATTACTTCAATTCAGATGAAGTGGCATAATCAAATGAACATAACAACGGGCCCTTTGCTTATCGTCATACATTTGGTCTTTTTCGCTGAATTTTTTGCAAGTTTGCATCATATTCATTAGCATCCTCTGCAACTGGTCTTCACTTTCTGCAATTAATATTGCATCGTCGGTATAGCATACTATCTCATTATATACCCTTCTTGTATCCTCAATTCTTCAATTATCTCATCCATTATGGTGTTGAACAATAGTGGGCTTAGAGAATCTCTTTGTCTTATTCCCACTGTAGCTTCTATGGGGTCTAGATGCTTTCCATTTACCTTGATTGTTGGTATACATATCTTTCACTAGTTCAATGAGTTCTTGGGTAATTTCTCTTTTATGTAGAACTTGTGTAAAATCTTTTAGTAATATGTTATCAAAGGCCTTCTCCAGATCTACCATGCACATAAAAGGTGGTTTATTAAATTCTAAGGCTTTCTCTACAACTTGTTGTATGATGAATATAGCATCCACACAGAACCTTCTGTTTCCAAACCCCTGTTGTTGCTCCGCTCACGTTATTGATTCATTTATTCTTTTACTTAATATTCTCGTCGTTAGTTTTAAGTAGTGTCTAACAATGCCACGGTAATTAACGCGCATTTTCCGATCTTTTTTCTTAAAAACTGGCATCACTACTCCTATTACCCAAGCATTGGTGATTCTTTTGTTTGCGAAAATTGTTTGCAATAGTTAATTCTTCTAGTAGCGCTTCATCCCCATATTCGAGAAACTCATTATATATTGCGTTATGTCCTGCAGATTTCCTATTTTTTAGTTTTCTAACTTCTTCTCTAATTTCTTCTTTTTGAATTTCTTGCTCTTCCTCTATTATGACTCCATTTTCCAACTGGTCATTTTCATATGGCGTATCAATTACAGCATATCATTTCTTAAAGCATTTTATCCATTTTTCCGAGTCAAATATTGTTTATTTCTACCAGCTCTTTCATATCCGCCTGACTGTTTCTTATTACTCCCCATACTTGTTTCTGTTTCCAATCTCTTGGAAAATGTTTCCCAATAGCTTTCTTTGATCCTTCTTATTTTCCTGTTTATCTCAGTTCTTACTCTTCGATATTCTGCATACGTATCTTGATTTCTATTTGCAATACATTTTTCGAACGCCTTTCTTTTTTCTGTAGATAGTTCTTTCACTTCGCTTGTGAACCATACGGTTTTTGTGTTCGTTCTTAGGTTTTCTTGTTGTTTGTGTTCCCAGGGCTTCTCTGACACTTTCCATAATATTTGTCTCTATTTTCTTCCAGGCTTCGTCAATTTCATCTTCTTGTAAATTCGGATTTTCATTTATTTTACTAGCCAGTCTTCTTATATACAGTTGTCTAACAGTTTCACCCTCCATGAGTTCTATTTTTAGCATTTCTTCTTTGCTTGTGTTTTCCTTTTTTGTAGTATTGGTACGGTCGCAAAAAAGACCCACGTTGCGGCGCCAATTTTTTACAGGCCAATCGAGCTTTTTCGACGATTCGTAACTAACTTGATGGAAAAGGGCCTACAGCTTAGCTCAGAGGAGTAGGGGGAGTTCGTGAAAATCGCTTATGGGAGAAAATCTTTAGTTGTGTACAGGGCGAGTCAAAATAAGTGGGCGCCACCTTCCAAATCCAGCTGATTGTAGGTCCTCGTGGAAGGCCGAGAAGCCTAAAGCTTACGGGAACGGGACTTACCGTGATTGTTGTGCCTCCTCCTATATATTTAAAGCTTGCAAATTTCTTACACCAACAAGTACAAAAGACACAATAAGAGACAGTAAACTTTAAAACACATATAATGAAATGGTTAAAATATGACAGTACAGTAAAATGACACAAATTATATCGCAAAAGGTTTGAATTGCAGAATTTTAATTCTTGAACGTTCAGAGAAACTCGTCGCCACTGGTGCAACGGGATTTACGTTCTGCATTCAGTTATAAAACACCAGTGACGCTGAAGTTCACAAAAATAGAGTATAATCTAGTAGGCAAGCACAACGGCGGCAATTTCCAAAAGGCTGCTAACGATGAACGCAAGCGAAGACAGGACCCTTCGATGGTATGAAGAAATGGCTGCAGAACCACGGGAGTCGGGCTTCGAACATTAATCCGCCGAAACGGCGATTGGTCAATTCACCAAAGAATTTCCTTTTACTGGGGTTGAATCAAGTTATTCCTATTTAATCCGGTAGTAGCCGACGACCTGTTAAATACCCCTTGGTACAACAGCGAAACGGAACACATATCACAGATACCCCTTACAAAAAAACCCAAGAGCCGCCCCTGCAGCACTTGACGTAATTACGGCCCCCGTACGGGCGACCGGAGCCCCCAAAGATCGAAAATGGACTAACTCAAAAAGGCAACGGGACCTCAATTCTCCCGATATTGCACCACATTTCGAAATCTTACGCAAGACGTTCTAGAAAGAATTACCACGTGCAGGTTTTGGGAAAACCCTCGGGAAGCAATATTGCAATGCAGCAAAACAAATAAATTCTGAGAAATGCTTTCTAGCAATTCCGTCTGCACGGTGAAAAACATCCCACAAAGAAAATCCTTGAACAAATCTGGGACTCCTTTGATCGTAAATTATTTCAACACGGGAAATACGAACAAACTTAACAATGCTTAATTCTTCAAAGACGCAATGTAACGAAAACTGTATACAATATACAAACGGCAATTAAAATAGCGTGACCAATTCTTACGAAGCGAGAAACAAATTAAGAAATTGATTCATATACAGGGGCGACTTTGAAAATAACCTAACAGTATCTAATTGTGTTCTGATTTTTGCAAGTACTAGGTGGTGATCGCTACCAATATCTGCAGCGTTTAATGTTCTACCCGTTAATGGTCTGGTCTTATTTTTTTATTACACATTACATAATCTATGGTCGAATTTTGTCCTGTTGTATTATACCATGTGTATTTGCATCGTGGCTCCAAACCATAAGAGTACTACATATTCTTAAATTGTTGTCCGCACATGTCTGTATTAACATTTCTCCATTCTGATTGATTACTTCTTCATTGAACCTTTGCTTAACACCTGAAATTATTTCATTTCCAATCCGGGCAATCATATCTCCCATATCTTCTTCAGGTTTTCTGTGTGCTTCATAGAAATCTTCCTCTTCGTATTTGAGTTTTCTTCTTCCGGCGCATATGCTGAAAATATATGTACCTTGTTCGTATTACCGTCATTATTATGTTAATACCGTTGATGATACATAGTTAACATCTGTTATGTTGTTTGTTAATTTATTATGTACTAATAAGGCAACACCCTCTTTTGTCTTTTCTTCCTTGGTAACCCCGCTGTGTCACGGTATAGGAGTTATATTGTCTCGTTCCTTTTCCATTTTTCTTTGTCTCTGTGAGCGCGCATATTTCTATCTTGTTTCTTTCTATTTTTCCATTACTATTTCTTGATCTCTTAGATTCCAACTTCTGATATTCCAAGTAGCCACTCTAGTATGGTTCATTCTCCATATTATCTTTTTCCTTTGTCTCGCCGTGTTCGTCATCTGTTTATCCGTCCTGTTCCGAGGCAATGTATTGGTTCTATGAGCGTTAATTTGTTTTTACGGTGGGTACATTGCTAGCCCGTTACTCCAACCCTCCCCCTTTATCCGGGCTTAGGACCGGCCACGGCACTAATGGGCTACTCAAGCCACCCATCAAATACTGTAGGCAGAGTTTCAACAATTAAACTATGAATTACTATTGTTTAATTACGTTACTGTACATCCCTATGTTCTACCGTATCAGTCTATCGTATTTTGATACATGGAATTTGGTAAATCGTAACAGAAATAAAGTTACAAATAAACGCTGTATAGAATTAAGGAATAATTTGTTACGTGCCAAAATAAAAACAGGCTCTAGGAATTCTGTTACAAGCCAAACGCGCTTTACAACAGTAGGTAACAAAGAAAAGCCCAGCTACCGCGGGGAGTAGGGAGAATTCGCGGAGGGTTCGCGGAACACTGTTACAGGAAAAATAGTCTTTAGTAATAGAATATACTGGGTATGTCGAAATAAGTGGGAGTCACCCTTTTAAGTTCAGTTTTGCGTAGTATTTCGCGAAAGGGCCAAGGATTGACAATTCACGTGAGTCGAACCTACTTTGTTGTACTTTTTCCTTGCATCAGTAGTGTTGCAAAATGCACACAAAGAAGGAAAGCACACACAACAAAAAGTCATATGTTATAAATATATTTAACAAAATAATAGAACCAACAATTTGGACCAGAGTCGAACCTGTTATAAATTAAATAACGTCTGGAGACGTCTGAACCTATTGTCTCAGCAGCCACTGGCTACGATATTTACGGTAAGAGTAAAAAAAAAAACAAAAAAACCGTGCAGTCAGTATTAGCTGAGTTTACAATACCAATACAAGTTAAATATTAAGTCTTATAAACCAATGGAAGCAGAAGCTTGCTTTATTTCGCAATAGTACAACTATTTTTACGCCTCAGTAAAAATAATAGATGTATTTGGTAAACAAAAAAGGGCACCGTTTAGTTAATAATACGGATAATTGTTACCTTAGTCAGCGTCGAGATGAAGGAGAAGCATGAAGACAGGTTGACTTATACGCTCTATTGACGCACCCAAGGATGGGAGACGAGGACAGGGACATACAGCTAGGTTAACGTCACTAGATCGACCGATTTCAACAAGTAGCATGTGAAGCGGCAGAATGCTTTATCAGCACAAATCTAGGTGTTTTGAGTATCAAAAGCGATAATTTGTGGCACAGAATACGTGCTGGAACGGCAGCTCTTCATGGAAACGTTTAAAGAAAGTAACGGGGTTAATTATATCCGTGGCGACAAACACAAAAAGGAAACCACACGGTATTCCTAACTATATTGTTGATTCTTGTGTGCACAAGCACCGACCCAATTGTCGACTTCTTTAAGTTTAAGACGACAGTAAACGTTAAATTTACAAGAACTATTTGGGCGCATCCTAATATCACCAAGCGAGACTTCCCGGTCTGTAAGTCTGTCGGCGACAGTCCGAAATACAAAAATTTACGCGTTAACGCTATTAGGATAAATTCAACAAACACAAATTCTAAAATCTGCGAGAAAATAGATGAAGTTTAGTATTATACGTATTAATTAAATGGTATTTCTACATTAAGAAGTGTGTTATCTAACATTTCCACTGTGCCAGAGCCATTACTTGTGCCATTCAAATCGTCGATTGTTCTTACATTCTTATTCTGTTTTTTTTTGTTATATTAAAAGTTACATTCTTTAAGAATGATTCGTATTTGTATTGCATACTGCAACTTATCTTGAGTTATGTTTCATTCTGTGTGTTATTGTGTATATATTATAATTTTGTTCAGTTAATATACAAATAATTTAAAACAGATTTCCTCTGGAGAAATAAAGAACACGCCAAAAACACTTGTACGAGGACCAGAGTCGCTTCAACTATAAATTACATATAACAGAGGGGCTTAGAGACATCCGAACCTGCTACTCTAGCCGTCACTGACTAAGATCCAGAAAAAAACGGCACAGTCGATATCAGCTGCGGTGCGTCAGCACACGTACAATTAATTATTCAACTATTAAAGAGTTTGCAACTGGCTCTTTTTCATGAAAATACGATTACTTCTACTTTCCACAAATCGAAATACTTTGAAAACAAATAATAAGTGCTTACAATTTTTTCTAGTAGGTACTTGAAAATATGAATAGTTTTTGTCTAATTCGGCGACAGAGTAGAGGAAGCCAAATTGGTTCATTTTCGTGCGGTCGACGTCTCAAGGAGAAGGGACGACAGAAAAGGCTCACGTCACTAGCAATCAGAACAAAGCCCGAAGATTTGGATATTGCATCAGATTGCACAATAAGGATTTTTCCGGAACAACGAAAATAATGTCTACAAACCGATTAAACACCAAAAACTGCGGCGGAGTTGTCCGGGAAGGGTAAATCTTCACGCTAAAGGCGATAACGTGGTTATTATATTTTTGTATGAAACGATAAGGGAAACCTCATGGTATTCTCTAACTAAGTTATTGGCGCTTGTTTTATATTTAATACGACATTATTGTCGAAGTTTATTGCGAGAAAATGGTACGAACTAAATTACAGAAGCAATTTTAACCCCACCCTATTTTCATTAAGCACAGAACGTCCGCTCTCTTCAAGTGACTAGCAGAGAATCCTTCGTTGAACGGAATAACGTCCGGTCGGAGCCTTGAAGATGACTTCCTGGAAAAAGCAAAGAGGAAAAACAGAACTGGTTAAATTTTGCCTCATCACTCTGTATATGACAATAACGCGTGTGAATTTCAAGGATAATGTTGCTGACTGTGGCACCAATAGCGCTTTTAAATGGGAATCCCATATATTTAGTTAGTAATTATATGGCATATGGCAATTTCTATTACTACAAAAATTTAAAAAAATCATACTACTGTATCTTATTCAGCTTTATTTTAGGTCAGAATAGACTTCTTAAGCTTCATTTTGTCTCAACCAAACGGCGATGGAGTTTGTGTAAACGACGCAATGTTTATTACTGGTGCAGCTTCACCAGTAGGCCGCATATGTGGCGAAAATACAGGGCAACATATTTATTTGGATTTTAATAATGGCAGTGACATAGAAGTTACAATTTTTACCAGCGCTGCGGTAACTTTAGGAAGACAATGGAATCTAAGGATTGCCCAGATCGGTTGCGACAGTCCAAGCAGAGGTTAGTTGTACAGAATGATCCAATGAGAACGAATGTGCCGCTTCGTTACAATATTTTCTGTGCCGTTTCGCTTATTTCTGCCATCTATTATGACTAAAGGCAGGCGTGCTAAAACATTTATTTGGTATGCAACACAAAATGTAATTAAATATGCAAAACATACCATATCATAAGTTGGGGTGGTATAATTTTATTAAACAAGTCGTATTTCAATCCTAATTTCCTGTTACACAACATACCAAACATAAGTCTAATGGTCTTAAATCCGGTGATTGTAGCGGTTGCATATTTCGACTGTTTCATAATATTCTAGCAGAAATTCTAAGTTTGAGTTTGCTGTATGAGTTGTTGCTCCGTCTTGCTGAAATTATTCTTGCTTAATTCATCGTCATGAAGTTCTTCTAAAAAAGGCTTTAAAATTTTATGGATTATAGGTTATGCCTGTTTTTCTTCAACGACAACTTATATGAATATTTCAGGGTGTCTCGGTTGATGTCGATAACCAACTCTGCTTCCATCGCTTTGGGGGGCATCCAACCTGTCTTTTTCCTTGTTGTGTGCTGTCTCGTACTGTTCTTGGTAAACGGTCAATGTGCATTCTACCGATATGTTCATGCCACTCTTTCCTTCCGGTATTTATACATTTTCTAATGTTTTGTATGTTGCACTGTTGGCGTAGTTTCTCACTTGGCACTTTGTCTCTTAAGGTTTTCCCAGCTATTGTCCTTAACGTTTTCATCTTCGTTGTTGCTAGTCTTTGTCTTGTTGTGTTTGTGTTAGCTTGCGTTTCTGTTGCGTAAATGAGCAATGGTCTTATATTTCTTGGTTTCATTTTCTATGGCTATGTATTTATTTGTTATTCCATATTACGTCCCTTAAGCATCCGGAGGCTACAGCACCTTTGTTTGACGTTGTACCTAATTGTATATATCTCGCGTACTAGATGTGGTCATTCCTAAATATTTAACTTCCATTAATACATGTATTAAGAGTTCCTTCTAGCGCGAGAGCAATAAAAAGCCACCTCAATGATACTCTTGGAATTTTAAAGTCTTGCCTTAGATTAATCTGTAATTATAAAGATGTAAACGTTATAAATATTTTTAACTATCGAACATTAATAATTGTTAGTTTACAGTTTACAGGTTAGGTACAATACCGTGAATTTAAAGATATTAACAGTGGAATATAAAATTTTCGTATTAGAATTTTATTTTCGTAATGGTACAAAGAATGACAATGATGAATAGCAGTATTCATTTCAAACCTGTTTCACCAAATTTCAACAACATTATCCGAACGAGGCTGCAAACTTCACTTATAACAATTTCTACCGAACTATCAAGATTATTGTAAACAATTTTAAAGAAAGTGGAGGCGTTGAATGGAAAAAGGGACCAGGAAGTTCTGTGAAAAGAACTACCGAAGTTATCGATAATGTTAGGGATATCATGTAAGAAACACCTTCTAAGCCGATCAGAAAACTAAACCGAAACTGCCGGTATTTGTCAAACAATAAAAGAAAAAAGATTTAAGCTAGTTTCCATACGAAATCCAAATGGTTCAACAACTTTTACCGCGTGATTTCCAACCTAGAACAAATTATTGTCACTGGTTCTTAAACAACAAAAATAATAATGACATATTGGATCTTTCTAAACACTAGGAGGTCACTTCATAATTGGAGGTGATTTCAATGTTAAACATACCTACTGGGGATCAAGGCTTATCACCACCAAAGGGAAACAGCTATACGAAGCCATCAAACAAGACAATTGCGTATGCCTGTGAGAGGAAGTGGAAGAACGCATCAAATTGAACGTTCCACTAACAACAACTGAACAGCTTGACACGGAAGCAGAGCTGTTCGTAATCAATCTGCAGCAAGCCACATGGAACAATACCCCTATGCCAAAAAGAAAAACATCTGGTCTAAACTGCCCTTGGGAAATTAGAGAACTTGTCTCAACGAAACGAAAAGCACGAAAGAAATGGCAACAAACTAGACCACCAGCAGACAAACGACTGCTAAATCGACTAAATCAACAATTCAAAGATGAGATCGGATTAGTTAAAAACGAAACATTCATTGAATTCATAAGGGGACTGACAGATAATAAAGAGACGGAATATTCGCTGTGGAGAGCCACCAAGAGATTAAAAAGGGCCAAAACCAAAATCCACTCATTCGTAGAGAAGGTGGTGGATGGGCAAGAGAAGAAAATCGAAAAGCAGAAAAATTTGCCGAACTTTTAGAAAATACCTTCCAACCACATCCGGCTACGGACAATGAGATCCTACCGGCAATAAACATGGAAGATAAAGGCGTTGAACTCATAACTCCAAACGAAATATACAAGGGGATCCAAAAGCAACTCAGTGCCAAAAAAGCACCAGGCTACGACCTACTAAGTGGGCAAGCGCTTAAAGAACTACCCAAGAAGGGCATAATGAAGCTTACGCACCTATTCGATGCAGCACTACGTCTAAAATACATGCAAATGCAGTGGAAAATTGGGGAAGTTATTATGATCCCTAAATCGGGTAAACTACCCAACGAAAAAACATCGTCCCGACCGATTTCATTGCTACCAACCATATCCCAACTGTTTGAGAAATTGCTTCTGAAACGTCTCAAGCCAATCATTGAAGAAAAACAGCTCATTCCAATTCACCAATATGGATTTCGTAACAAGCACTCCACCATAGATCAAGTACATCGTATCATCGATGTAATTGGAAGAACCTTAGAAAAAAGAGAAATATGCCCAACGATATTTCTAGACGTGGCCTAAGCTTTTGAAAAAGTGTGGCACGAGGGCCTCGAATACAAGATAGATAGAAATTTGCCTAGGCGTATGAGTCACATTCTTAAATCATATATCTCTGATCGTTAATTCAGAGTGAAATATGGTAGAAATATTCGGAACTAAGAGACATCGCTGAAGGCGTACCGCAAGGAAGAGTCCTAGGACCAGTCCTGTACTTGCTTTACACCAGTGATATTCCTACAAGTGATGGAGTGACAACAGCTATGTTCGATGACGACACTGCATTACTAGCCACAAACAACGAAATAGAGGTAGCCACGAACAAACTACAAGCAGCCGTTAACAACGTCAACAGTTGGAATAAGAAATGGCGGATTAAATTAAATGAGGCGAAGTTTATCTAGATAAATTTCACCAACAAAAGAATAGATTACTTGCCAATAGTAATCAATCAGCAAACAATCCCCCAAGCTAAAACAGCGAAATACCTCGGGATGACATTAGATGCTAAACTTAGGTGGAAAGATCATGTCAAGAAAAAACGCGAAGAACTTCGCATCAGATTCAAAAAAATGTGGTGGCCGCTTGGTCGATATTCTGAGCTATCACTGCATAATAAGTTATTGTTGTATAAACAAATTCTAAAACCAGTTTGGACTTACGGTGTACAACTGTGGGGATGTATAAGAAAATCTAGCGTTAAAATAATACAAACTTTCCAGAATAAAGTACTTCGCAGCATCGTCAATGCGCCATGGTACATCCGAAATGAAGACATCCACAAGGACCACTTTCAGGTCCGATGGTCAGTGAGGAAATTAAATGGTTCGCGAAAAAAAAACACGAAGCGAGTCTACACCAACAGCACCAAAATATCGAAATGCTACAATTATTCTATAACAATGGATTTGTTCGGAGATTTAAAAGGCAAAAACTATTCGAACTAGTGTAAGCTAAAATAAGTGAACAAAACAAACACAAAGAATGGGAAAAAAGTGTTTTAAAATATGTGGAGTGCGTCAATGGGAGTACGTCCATCAAAACGTTATGACTTGCCTAGATTTAAAACTTAGACTTAGATGTAAGTATGAATTATTAGAACTAAATTGCTAGATAGTGTAAACTAGTTGCAATGCATGCGCCATTTGGAAATTGGTTACGTCCAGCAGGACAATGCCACAGCACATACTGCTAATCATGTCATACAATTTTTACAGGAATTTTATGATGATCGGTTAATTAGTACACATTTGTTTTCACCAAGGTCACCCGATCTTACAGTTCCAGACTTCTGTCTAGTCCCTTATCTAAAAAAACAATATTTTTAGTAATAGACCACAGAATCTAGGAGATTTTACGAAATGCTATTTCACAAAAGTTAGATGAACTAATCCCTAATACTCTGGTGAATGTGTGTGGAAATCTTCAGAGAAGCGTGCATTTATAATGAAAAAACAATGGTCAAGATTTTCAACATCTTTTGTAAAATCCTTTATTTCCTTTGTTCTGTAAATGTGTATGCTACTATTTTATACCCAAGAATTTATTTATTTACATAGCTAATAACTGCATAGCCTCACTACTTCGACCACAGGGATCACAGAACACTTGAGACGGCAATGTAACCTTGTATATAGCTAACTAAAAGTATAGACAAACATTAGCAAATTAAAGTGTTAATTTTTAATTTCTATTAATATTTATATAAATAATCTAATAAAATTACAAATGTTTAATGTATTACAGTTAAAGATCTTTATAGTATTTACATATTTATAATTACAGATTAATCTGAGACAAAACTTTAAAATTGCACGGGTCTCTTAGACTTGGCTTGTTATTGCTCTCAGGGTATATCTAGCTCACATCTTAATGGTTCTCAGGAGATAGTTAAACATTTTGTTTTTTTCCTTGAACACTTCCATATTTAATGTTTTTGATGTTGTTACGATACTCGTATAGCATTGTTTGTAGGTCATCCTCATTGCTGGAAATCAAGACAGCTTCAGCACAGCATACTATTTGTATTTGTTTATTTCCCATTTTATACCCTCTTGTTCTATTAGCGTTGTCTATAATCTTATTCATCACTATGTTGAATAGCATAGGGCTGAGCGAGTCTCCCTGGTGTATTCTAATGTTCACTAGTATCTCGTTTGACTTAACATTGTTCGTTTTGGAATATGTTGTGGTGTTGCTGTATATGCCATTAATTAGGTTGATCAGTGCTTGCGAGATGTTCCTCTTTTAAACTGCCTCTACTACTCATTTAAAAGTCTGTTAGATTGACGTAACAGCTGAAAGCTGGTGTGTCGTATTATATTGATTTTTCGCGTATTTGTCGAATGGTCGGTTGCGGATCTATTCATTCTCAATACCCTTTTACTCTTCATTACTTTTGATATATTCATTGATTTTATACATTTTGTATAGTATTATTATTATAGTTTGTTTTAGCACTCAAAGTAGAAGAGTTGTAGTTGGTAGGGACGTGTTTATTACCATTTTTGTGGATAGGTATTGTAATGCTGATCTTCATTTCTGTGGGTATTTTTTGTTTTGTGAATATAATTTTGGTGAATGTTAGAATTTCTGTTATCAGTGTATTACCTTCGTGTTTGAATAGTTCTTTAGCTATTCCATCAATCCCAGGTGCCTTTCTTCCTCGTAGTCCTTCTATTGTCTTCATCATTCCATTGCTTTCTTCTGTGATTTTATTTTCTCTTGTAGATTTTGCAATGTTAATAGTATTGTTGTAATTGTTAAACAGGTCGTTAATTAGCTGTTGTATTTCTTGCCTGAACCATGGATCTTCCTATTTCCATCAACCGTAACTTTCTCGTTCCGCATGCTTCAAGTGCTGCTTTCTTACATTAATTTTTAATTTTTCCGAAGCTTTTATCCCCATCGTCGCGCTTAGTTATTTTATTTTGTTCTATTTGTTGTCTTAGCCTTTGTCTGTATAATTTTCCGGTACTTTCAGTTCGCAGGTTTTTCATGTTTATTTTCTCTGTACTTTTTCGAAATTTTTATTTTTGTTAAGGAATTTTATTAGCCTAATTTACATAGAACTAGGCTGCGGTCACTGCCTACACTCGCAGAATTTAATGTCATTATGTCCAGGACGTATTTTGGGTGTATATATCGATCTGTCATAATATAGTCCGGGATTGATGTTAGTCCTCGGGTATTTTGCCATGTTTACTTTACATCTTTCATGATTCGCATATTATTCTGACAATAAAAGTCGACTAGAAAATCGCCATTAACTTTATCCATTTCTTTATTTAAAAGCTGGGCTGGTTGCCTATTTGAGCATTCAAGTCGCTCATTATTATTATTATGTAATCTCTTTGTGGTATTTTATTTTGTAATGTTTGTAGAAATGCTCCCTTATATTTCTGGGTTTGGATATATCATGCTGATGGTGTTTATTTTCTTTTTGATAACGTTTAAGGCGACTTTTATTTTTCTTTGGCTTGTGTATACTATATGTTCTACAAAGTTCGAAATCTTTTGTGGATTAGTATTTCTACTTCTTCTTTTGCTCAGTCTTTTCTTTATTTCTTGCACGCCAAGATATATATGTTGGGGGGTTCCCTTTCCGTTTTGATTTGTTCCCGCCAGTGCAACAAATGTAGATATGTTTGTTTGATATTTCTTGTATTACTTCCTGGTCTTTGTTGTTCCAGGATATGATGTTCCATGTAGCAAAATTTAAATTTCTTCTTAAATCACATATTTCTTGTTCGTTGCTTGACCGTTTGCCGTTTAGTCCGTCCGTTTCCGAAGCTGTCGTTAGTATTTTGAGCTTTTTCTTCGCTTCATCTCCAGGCAGACAGCTAACCTAGTCTGAAGATGACCCTCTTCCTTTATCCGGGTTTGGGACCGATAAGGGTGGCTAATTAAGTTACAATTCCACCCATCAACTCTCCAGGTGGAGTTCTGCAATGGAGAAAAAATAGTTCAATTGTCCATCCATGTGATTTAGCTATCCCAATACCATTTGCAACAAAGTTATTCTTATAAAAACTACGTACCTACTACGTTCGGTTGTTGTGTGTGAAATGTAGGTAATACACCACGCAAAATACAATTATTATTACAAAGCGGCACGTTCACTCTTCTTGTACTACTACTACTACTACTATTTTGAGTTCATTTGTTAGCCTCTTACGCTGAATATGTTCCGTTTCAGCTCCTTCTGGATGTTTGATGTACTATTCAGATTTAAGTGGGACAGTACGGAGCTTTAATTATGGCCAAGCTGCTAATGCATTGATGTCAGCAGCTGGGAGGGCTGGTACTCGACAGTTAGCAAATATGAATTATGGAGTTTGTGTTAGAATGGAACCTGGATATTGCTCGATTCAGTGGAGCCCTGCTGCTGGAGACCCTTTCGCATTTACAGTGTCAGGAGATACTCCAGGGGATGTACAAACACCACCAACCGTACCAACAGTTGGTAACATGGATTGTATGGAAGATTTTGTAGTAATACCAAATGGAATGTATACCGCACCAGTACTTGGACTCTTACAAGCCGATAGATATTGTGGGAATTTGTTTCTACCCGTTACTAGTATGTAGTATGAGAGTTATTTAATTTAATAGCATTTAGGGTTAAACATGATGATTCATATACATGTTAACGCAGCAATTCAAATTTCAGCCTCTTCGAAGCCATTCGTCTTAACAGTTGTCACAAATGGGGTCGAAGATGCAGCTGATATTGCAAACAGAGGGTTTGCGTTATCGTACACTCAACAACGGTGTGGAAGCAATATGTTGTAGGAAATAGTTTAGTAATTTACGAGGGTTGTTTGCATTGTTCTCGGAATGAAATAGAAAAATATTGCTGTGAATGTATTTTATTTTTCAACATAATCTTCTGTAATATAAACGTGCTTGGACCAATTAAAACCCCAAAGCTATCAACCATCAAGAAACCCAAATTCTTCAAGACTTGTAAAATACATTCTAATTTGGTTATAACGAGATCTTTAGGACCGCTGGTTATATCCATTAAACGTAATATGCGAAAAATTATAATTATTTATAGATTGATAATTTAACTAATATGTTTAGTATCGACAAAACTAGATTTTCATGTTCAAGAAGTACTCCAATATTAAAATAAACATTAGATATTAAAAAAGTTAATACCTTGTTACGGACCAAACGAGTTTTTTCTTCGTCGGACCGCAGCAGGAAAGATGGAAGTGCCTTCAGCTTAACTCAGAGGAGTAGGGGTGCTTCACGAGAAACGCTGAAGGGAAGGAAATCTAACGTAGTAGTATAGAGGGTAAATCGAAATTAAAGGGCGCCACCCTCCAGGTTACAGCTGACTGCAGGTTCTCGTAGGAGGCCGGGAATCCAACAGCTTACGGGAATCGAACTCACCTTTATTGTGCCTCCTCCTGTATATGAAGCTTTACAAAGTTCATGCACAATAAAATACACAGAAATAAAAGATATATTATATACGTGGTTATACACTGTGTCTATAAAGTAACCCCCCCCCAACTAATTTTTGAACGACTTGATATTTTACCACAAAATTTGGTGTGCTTTAATGGGAAATTAAATATTATTTTTTAGCCCATGATTAAATTTTCTATCATTTAAAATGGCGGCTGGGCGCCATTTTGAATTTTTATTTTAAATAGAAAGGGGGGTCGAGTGACACCTCATTTGAAAGGTCTTTTAATTCTGCGTCTAAATCCTAGAGTTGCAAAGAAAAATATTCAGCCAGCACAAAGTTACAAATGTTTGAAGATAAAGAAGTCTATTTAAAAAAACTAAGAATTAGAGCAAAAAGAAATTAACTTAAGTGTTCAAAATGTTCACCATTCACTTCTTGGCACATAAAAGTCGGTTATGAAATTCCTGCCTTACATTTTCATAAGTTTCTGGAGTGATATTTCTGCAAACTTCTGTATGCGTTGCTCCAGTTCTTCAATTGTGTCTGGACGGGTTCTGTACACTTTTGGTTTCAGATATCCCCATAGAAAAAAATCTAAGGGAGTTAAATCTGGGGAGCGAGCCGGCCATTCCACAGGCCCCCGCCTACCAATCCATCTTCCAGGAAAATGTCCGTTGAGGAAGTCAGAAACAGGCATTTTTAGACGAAATAATGAACTAAATTTACAATAACGTAGATATTTTTAAGTGAAAATGCCAACCGAATTTACACTTGACAGTTGTAGTTAAGATTAGCTTATAAATGACAACAAACAGCAAAAAAACAAATGAAAAAATGGACTACCTACTTGATAAAAAAATCCAGAAACAATTGAAGAACTGGAGCAACGCATTACAGAAGTTTGCAGAAATATCACTCCAGAAACTTATGAAAATGTAAGGCAGGAATTTCATAACCGACTTTTTATGTGCCAAGAAGTGAATGGTGAACTTTTTGAACACTTAAGTTAATTTCTTTTTGCTGTAATTCTTAGTTTTTTTAAATAGACTTCTTTATCTTCAAACATTTGTAATTTTGTGCTGGCTGAATATTTTTCTTTGAAACTCTAGGATCAGACGCAGAATTAAAAGACCTTTCAAATGAGGTGTCACTCGACCCCCCTTTCTATTTAAAATAAAAATTCAAAATGGCGCCCAGCCGCCATTTTAAATGATAGAACATTTAATCATGGGCTAAAAAATAATATTTAATTTCCCATTAAAGCACACCAAATTTTGTAGTAAAATATCAAGTCGTTCAAAAATTAGTTGGGGGGGGGGTTACTTTATAGACACAGGGTACATTCCCTACGGAATAGTTACCGCCTCTCTTTGAGGCTCTCAGACGCATTTTTCTTTGTGGTGCGTCACTCCACTTTGTTCTTCACCTGCCCTTCTACAGTTTTCTGTTTTTCTTTGCTATTTCTACTATTTTCTTCCACTTTTTCCTGTCCTGTATTTTTCTTCCCCAATTTTTAATTCCCATTATCTCTAAGTCTTTCTGCGTTTGGCCACTCCATCTACTCTTCGGTCTTCCTTTCGGTCTGCTTGCGTCTGGTCTCCAATCTGTGATCTTCTTAACCTCACTGCTATCCTTCATCCTCTTTATGTGCCCATACCACCTCAGTCTTGCCGCTTTTATTGTTCTTACTGTATTTTCTTTTTGGAGTATCTATTCTATTTCAAAATTCATTAGTCTTTGGTATTACCGTTCTCCTATCTTCTTTGGACCGACTATTTTCCTTATTATGTTGCTTTCGAAAATTTTTAATTTTTCCTCTTCTCCACTTGTCATTGTTGCTGTTGCGGCCGCATACGTAACTACTGGTCTTATTGCTGTCCTGTATATTTTCATTTTTGTTTCCCTCTTTATTGTTTTGTTTTGTATTATTTGCTTGTACTTGTAGTAGGCTCGATGTCCCGCCTGTATTCGCTATGTTATTTCATCCTTTTTGTCATTTTTGTGATTGATATTTTTTCCTAGGTATCTGAAATTCTTCACCACTTTGAATTTGTATTTATCGATTGTTATCTGTTTATTTTCCTTTTCCTTATTTCCCCTCCATATTTCCATACATTTTGTCTTTTCCTTATTTATTTCTAATCCTCTTTTCCTGGCATTTTCTATAAGCTGTACTAGTACTATTACTTACAGTATGGTATGTGAACAATAGAAATAGGAATATATTACTTTCCACCGAAATGGACTACTTAAGAAGAAGTTGTAAGAAGCCGAAATACAAAGGCGGCAGTTAGTATGGTTTGGACACACGAATAGAATGGAAGATGTAAGATGGCCATCAGAAAGGTTGAAGAGGAGAGGACTGCGGAGTAGAAATATGATATAAACGAAGCTATGAGAACTAGAAACATCGACGAAGAAGATTGCTTTGATAGAGTTAACTAGAAATTGGGGACAGAGAGGGCTGTAAACAATCCGAATATTGTTATATAATAATGGGGTGGGCTTAAACGCCAATTGGGCAAAAGTGTCATCTAAAAGTTTCATTATGATTTGTTGTGTAAATTAATAATATTTAAAAAACTGGGATTTGACAGCTTGACAGTTTCCCTATCTGTCATAATCTTTGAAATTTCACTGGTTCTCAAGTAAACGTAAGCTTCTAAATTCGATTAAATAATTGAATTATTCACTTTTGAATCGCCGACGGGGAAAGACGTGTTTTCTGTGTCAAAATAACCTTTTCCCCGCCAGTCAACGATTACTAAATTTTAAATTAGAGATTACTTCTGTTTTCTTTGGAATGTGATAAAAAATGTAATATTTAAAAAGAGAATATAGAATCATCAAACGAAGTGTGGTTTTAATCGTCGCAAATAAAAAATGGTAAAGTACGATGTGACGGAAAGAGCCGGCAGTCCACGGAGAGCTGTACCAACCAGGTGGAGATGGATGTTGTTTGTGTACCAGATGAGTAGCTGTCTAGGCGCATTTTAGCGTGCCTAATTATAGTGTAAAGGTTGGTGCTGATAAAAGATAAACTAGTTACGGTGACATTAAAGCAAAGTGAGGGTTGAAAGAATTTGCACGAGGTATTTTTTTAACTGTTTCAACTTTTTGAACGAAACGAAGCCACGAGTAGAGAGTAGAGACACTGCTTTTTGATTCCCAGTTTTATGTTTGAGCTAGTAGGCGTAAGTTTTTTTATCATAACTTTAATTACATAGCAATATGTATTTAAGGTTAAATATTTAGGGCCACATTAGGAACACAAAGTTTATACGAAGTGGAAGTAAAGGAACAAATAAAGCAAGGACGAAGGGTAATACGAGCCCTAAATGGAATATTATGGGACGAACACATTAGCATAAATATGAACTACTTTAGAAGAGCAGCTAGAATATCAGGGCGGGAAAGGATAAGAAACGAGCGTGTGAGAGCAATAGTACAAGTAGAAAGGGACATCACGGATGAAATTAATAGAATGAACATCAACAGACTGCCAAAGAAAGCAATGGAATGGCAGCCAAAAGAAAAACGCAAACGGGGCCGACCAAGAAAGGGATGGAACGAAAATATCCAACAACTTATGGAGAAGTGGGGCCTGCCTCCAGAAGGATGGAGAGACCGGGCGGATTGGAGAAATATAATATATCGTATACTGTTTAAAAAAAAACGGCAAGAAGATATAGTGAAGTTTAATCTGTTTCCATATAACAACTGATTAGTTTCATATCGTTGTCCTTTTATATTGAGTTTTTCTGTAGTGTCGTGCTCTTCTTCTTTCTTGTTTGCCTGAGTCATATCCAGTCGTAGTTTGCAAAAAAGCAATTTGTGATCACTCCCAACATTAGCAGAGGTTAAAGTTCTTACATTTAATATGTATTGTTGTGTATGGATCTATTAGTTATTATGTAGTCCTGTACAGATTGACCATCTCTTGTATTTTCCGAAATATATGTGTACTTCCAATCATGATCAAAAAATGTATTATTTTTCCGTAAGCTATTGTGGGCGCAAAATTGTGTTAACAGATGCCCATTGTCATTATCCACTTCTTCATTGAATTTGTGTTTACGTTTTTCATGTATAAGAATACCAACTCCTTCTTTTGCTCTTTGGTATTTATCTTTTCCACTGTATACGAACACATATTCTCCATAATCTCGACTTCCCTTTCGTTTCGTTTCAGTGAGTGCACGCACATATGTCTATCTTTTTATTAGTTAGCTCTAGGATTACTTCTTGGTCTCTATTATTCCATGAATATATGTTCCATGATGCAAGGCGTATTGTGCCGTTTTTCCAAAATCCTTTTAACCGTTGTCGTCGCCTTGTCGTCTTAGTTTGGGGCCGTTCAGTTCCGACGCTATTGTCAGTTCTGAGAGCGCTATTGTTCTTACGATGAGCATTTTTCAGTTTCGTATTAGCGTTTTATTTGCATATCACAAACTGAACGCATTTTTGTCGTTGTTCGTTGCTGGCAGATTAAAATTTCCGACAAAGACGTATGTCGTAGTGACATCTGCGTAGGAAACAACACCAACACTGTACGTGTGACGTATTCTGTCGATTGACACGTTTAGTAGAAAGAAATAGAGATACTTGAAGAATGTCGCGCTGATGCAGCCAAACGTCACTACTTAAATCTGTTTCCAGCAGTATTTAAAATGTTTTGAAGGATTATATGTCAATATTTTATTTTCGAAAGTTAACTGTAAGAGTTATGATTTACAATGTTGTTTATTGCTGACCTTTATTTTTACTGAGAAATAGATATGTAGATATCCCGTTTTGTTTTGGTTTGCGGAATGTTATATTAAGAGGTTGAAGATAAGTTAATAGCTTCTTTGTTATACAGCCATTAAAAGGTAATTACAGTTACTGGAATGTATTCTTGAAAATGGTAAATGGTAAAGCAGGCGTAAAGAGGATGTGTAAAATATGCAATAATTTTTTCAATGTACATTCCGTACACTACATCTCTAACTGTCATTTTTAATGTTTTGGACATACTTTCAGTTTTAACTATTTTCTGGAGCTGTGCACTTTTTTTATTAATGGCAAATTGTCTTTCCTTTGCTGCACGATTTTCCGTATGGTGGGTAAATTTATTTTTAATGCATCTGCAACTCGTTCCCGAACCGCTGAAACCTCGCGTAATTGTCTTTTTCGCGCGGAAAATAATCAAGTAGATTTAACACAAACTGTTGATACCGCGTATTCATAAAATTTTCGGACATTTCTAAGATCGATTTATTTTTACAATAGCTAAACACCAACAAAAATCCAATATTGAACTGATTAAGTACAATCGTGTTGTCAAGAATATATTCCAGTAACTGTAATTACCTTTTAATGACTGTATAATAAAAATGCTATTAACTTATCTTCAACCTCTGAATAACAATTTCCACAAACCAAAGCAAAACGGGATATCTACAGAACTACTTCCCAGCAAAAACAAAGGTTCCTAAAGCGTATAAAATAAATTTAAGCAATAAACAACATTGTAAATAAAAACTCTTACAGGTCACTTTCGAAAATAAAATATTGACACATAATCCTCCTAAACATTTTAAATACTGCTGGAAACAGATTTAAGTAGTGATGTTTTGCTGCATCAGCGCGACATTCTTCAAGTATCTCTATTTCTTTCTACTAAACGTGTCAGCCGACAGAGTACGTCACACGTACAATGTTGGTGTTGTTTCGTTCGCAGATGCCACTACGACATACATCTTTGTCGGAAATATGAATCTGCAAGCAGCTAACAAAGACAGAAATGTATTCAGTTTGTGGTGTGCAAATAAGGCGCTAATCCGAAACGGAAAAATGCTCATTGTAAGAACTATACTTAGTTTTTACAACGGGTAGGCTGCTAACGCTTTCTGTCAACCCTCCTCCTTTACCCGAGCTTGGGACCGGCAACGAGACCCAACGATGTACTTAATCTACCCGTCGGATGCCGCAGGTTAAAATTAGAAGTGCTAACAATGGTTGCAATCTGCAGCGTAGTGAAATGCGAAAACGACAAGCATTTTTAAATAAGTAAATTATAGAGCACGACAATAAATAAATTTCAAGGTAATACTTTGTTAAACAAGTTAAGCATAATTATTTATCCTATAATTGTGAGAAGTAATATATTGTAGCTGTAGGCTGTAAATAAAACTTTTTTTGTGTGTAAAAGTAATTTTTTTTAATTGACAATCTGTAATATTATATTGTAGCTGTATACCGCTATAAATAAAACAATGATTTTATTTATTTGTCAAATAATAAAAAATATTCCGTGGTAGTTGATTTACTATCCTATTATATTATTAAAAACATTTTGTTTTTTAAAATGAAATTTATTTTGTTTAATTAGGAAAACGGGTATTAACTAACAATAGATTTTATAATGATAAACACACAACGGCCTGTCTTCAGGTAAGTAGCTGAAGCGGGTCTAAGCTCTGATAAGGTTGCTTTATTACTTTACTTTATTATTTAGGGGGGTCTTGTGCACAACTGACGTTGCAGATATTCATTTGGTAAAAATGATCGTTCTAGTTTTTATAACCTGTATTATTTTTTCAACAGAAGTATTAGTAAAATGCGATTTTAATGAGGAACAAACTGATAATAATAACAATTACACTTTAATACAGAAAGGTAGAAAGGAAGAGTCAGTCGATAGCACAGCAAAATGTAAGTGCTAATTCAATAATTGTTATGTAAGCGATGATAATAATTGTTTTAAAGTTTTGGGATGGCAGAGGGCGATTGATGTTGGAGTTGTAACATCCGAAAATGGAGCGTGTGCTGCTCCTAATGGATTAGCTGGAACATGTTGCACAAAGCGGCAGTGTAACACTGTTGGAGGCTTTGCATCTGGAAAGTGCGTTAATGCTGCAGGTGTTTGTTGTGTTGGTTAGTTTGGTTATAATTATTGTGGAGTTTATGGTCATATAATACCAAACGTTTTCAGTACAAGTCGGCTGTGGTGCTATTTCTTCCAGTAATAATACATATTTCTCTAGTCCGAATTTCCCCAATATTTTTCCAGGGGGAACTAGATGCACTTTGACAATTCGGCGCTCTAACCCGAATATTTGTCAGGTAAGATTGAAATGAATGGTAAATACCTAAATTATACTCAGTTCGTACCGTGGGTAAAAATTCAAAGTTGTTCAGAGTTATATTTCAGCGTCCCCATAACACAGAACTTAAAAATTAATTTCAAGAAATGTTGTTTAGTATACATGAAGTCTGAGCCTGTGTGGTTCAGTGGTTATATCACAGATCTCCGATGCGGAAGGTCGGGAGTTTAAACCCCCGACTCGATCCCAGTCGCTTTAAATAATTGGGCACCTGCGCTTGAATGAATAAGGGGTAATATGCGGTTGGCTAATGTGTGATGTTCACCACATTCTTACGGGCCAATCGAGCTTTTTCGACGATTCGTAACTAGCTTGATGGAAAAGGGCTTACAGCTTAGCCCAGAGGAGTAGGGGGAGTTCGTGAAAATCGCTTATGGGAGAAAATCTTTAGTTGTATACGGGGCGAGTCAAAATAAGTGGGCGCCACCTTCCAAATCCAGCTGGTTGTAGGTCCTCGTGGAAGGCCGAGAAGCCAACAGCTTACGGGAACGGAACTTACCGTGATTGTGCCTCCTCCTATATATTTAAAGCTTGCAAAATTCTTACACCAGCAGTACAAAAGACACAATAAGAGACAGTAAACTTTAAAACACATATAATGAAATGGTTAAAATATGACAATACAATAAAATGGCAAGTTATAACGCAAAAAGTTTGAATTACCGAATTACCGAGATTTACGTTCTGCATTCAGCTACGAAACACCAGCGACGCCGAAGTTTACAAAAATAGAATATAATCTGGTAGTTTTATTATAAAACAACTTAACAACACATATGGCGACTGAAGGATATTTTTTCTTGTAATTATATGAAGTTAAATTTGAAGTCTGCAAGTTGACGCAAGCAAAAAAAAGGTTTCTTTGTCACAACACAAAACTGGAAGTTTTTACTTGAATTCCAGTGGATGGCTTAAAGCCAGGCAGGCATAATATGGCGGCGATTTCCAAAAAAAAGGGAAGGAAGACGACCTTTTTCGGAGCAGCTTTGAAATGAGACACGGGACTCCTTAATGGTAAAACAAAATAGCCGCAGAGCGACGGAAGCTGGGCTTCGAAGATAACCCGCCTAATGGCGACCGGCAAATTCGCATGGAATTATCTTTCCTGGGGGATGCATCCAGTGCTTCCTATTAAATCCGGCAGTAGCCGATGGTCTGTTTAATACCCCTTGGTACAACAGCGAGACGGAACACATATAACGGATACCCCTCGAAAAAAAAAACCCAAGAGTCGCCCCTGCAGCACTTAACGTAATTACGGTTCCCGATTGATGTAGTTTTCGGAGAACCGGAGCCATCACAGGTGGAAAATTGACTGACGTAAAAATGCAACGGGAATCTCCATTCTCTAAAACCATTGCACCACATTTTGAAATGTTACGCAAGAGTTCTAGAAAGATTTGTTTAACACGCGAGTTCTAGGAACAGTCCGAGGTCGAGCGCGGAAAAACAAGAGTCTGAAATTTTGACACAAAAGAACCTTCAAGGTTTAAGGGAACCGGCCTTCCATAACTCAATTTTCAAGACAAAACAAAATAGCGAAAATGGTAACCCAAAACAAGACTGCAATTAAAATAGCGTTATTAATTCTTACGAAGCGGCAAACAAATTAAGAAATTGATTCATATAAAGCGGCGAATTTGAAAATAACATGACAACATCACCACCTGTCATTAATTTGGCAGGCGACAATCACCGGTTGAGAGAGCAAGAATCTGGAGCTCTGACCTTCCGCCTTTCAGGCCAAACCTCTTCATGGGCGAAACAAATATACAACAAAGCAACCATATAAATAAACATAGTAGAAGATATAACAACATGGAAGATAAAAGTCGAGCGAGGAGTCAGCCAGGGAGATCCCCCAAAATTATTTACCCTCGCGTTAGATGTGTTCAAGAAATTAAACTGGGAAGAATGCGGAGTGAAGATTGACGGTCGACACTTGTGTCACCTTAGATATGCTGATGACGTCGTGATTATAAGCAACAACATGGAAGAACTACAGGAAATGCTGAGAGAATTGAAAACGTAATCAGAGAAAGGCGGCCTAAAGATGAATCTGAATAAAACTAAAGTAATGACAGAAGTAAATACTAGAGTGGAAATAGACAAAAATGAAATCGCGAAAGTAAACGAATACGCATATCTAGGACATACAATCCCTCTTGGCAAGCAAAACCGAACGGCGGAAATTGCGAGGAAAATACGTATGATTTGGGCTGCGGTGAGTAAACTCAACATGGTTTTAAGAAATACAGAAACCCCCATTAGCATACAGAGAAAAGTTGTATTCTCCCTATCATGACGTAGGGCATGGAGACAATGATACTTACAATACGATCAGCCAACCGATTAAGAACGACACAAAGGGCTATCGAAAGAGCAATGGATCTCATCCCAAACAGGCTGCACGCCCAAAATGGGAAATGTGCCACTGGTAATAAGGCGTGTTAGGTGTTGGTAAAAGGATGGTGCTCCAGCACATTTTGGTGTGAATGTCCAGATATGGTTAAACCAACATTATCCTGGAAGATGAATAGGTCCTGTGCTTTGACCTTAAGTTTCCAGATTTGACACACCTGGATTTTTTCTGTGGGGCTTTACGAAGCATTTGATGTATCAGACTCCTGTAAATAACATCCAGGAACTGAAAAATCGCATCAACCAAGCAGCAGCATGTGTACACGTGCACATTCCTAATGTAGTACAGAACGCAATTTCTCGGAAAGCTGGAGATTCTGTGAATGTTGACGGTGGCAATATTGAACAATTTTAATGTATTTTTTCTTTTCAGTTTTATTTTGTTATTCTTGGTCGTTTTGTTCATTCTTATAAATAAATACAATAACAAACGTTGGTTCGTTACCCTGGTTTGCTATCTGCAGGTTGGTTGAATTAAGATATTCGACTAAGGCTGTTCCTTGCTCGTTGACGTCATTGCTTCCCCATACTATGCAGTGGGTGTTGGCGTCTGCTCCTATAAATTAGGGTTTTCCACGCCAGCAGAATTATCATCATCATCATCATCATCATCATCACCCAGCCTCCGTTGTCCACTGCTGGATATAGGCCTCCTCCAAAGTCTTCCACGTTTTCCTTTCCTGAGCAATGGCTATCCAATTGGGGGCTATGCTCGTTAAATCATCCGTCCATCGGCTTGGGGGTCTGCTTCTGCTTCATTTGTCTTGTCTGGGGCGCCACTAGATTATTCGCTTCGTCCATCTGTTGTCTCTAAAACGTGCGCCATGTCCCGCCCGTCTCCACTTCAGGTCCGTAATGTGCTTTACGATGTCTTTTAGCCCTGTTCTTCAGGGTATGGTGTTATTGGGGATCCTATCTCGTCGTGTGACTCCCAGCATGGCTGCACTGCACGTTGGGCCACTCTCAGCTTATTTGTTACCCCTCTAGTAAGAGTAAGCGTTTCAGCACCGTAGGTGATTACTGGCGCCACGCATTGCTTAAACACTCGCCGTTTTGAAGCATATGGGTATCTCTTTGATTTTAAAAGTTTCTCGGAGCCTGCCGAAGGCGACCCATCCTAGACCTATTCGTCTTTGGATCTCGCTTGTTTGGTTGTCCCTATCCAATCTAATTTTATGGCCCAAGTATTTATAGTCATAAACCTGAGTTATGGTTTGTCCCGAGATACTGATTTTCCCAGCTGGTACTAGATTTGTCATAAACTTAGTTTTATCCATATTTATTTCCAGGCCAGTTCTTTCTGTAGCTTCCATTAATTCCCCCATCATCTTTGCGGCATCTCCGATGTTGTCGGCCATTAGTACTATATCATCCGCAAATCTGAGGTGATTTAAATACTCGCTGTCATTCCGATGTTATTGCAATTTAAAGATTGAAATGCGTACTCTAGGGTGGCCGTGAATAACTTCGGAGATATATTTTAAAAGTTTTGGTTGGTTCGTGGAGTTTAACTGTGGCTGTTGCGTTGCTGTATATAAATTGCACAACTTTAGCATATCTACTATCGATTTTGCACTGTTTTAAGGCTGCTATTATTGCTGGGTGTTCTACGGTGTCAAAAGCTTTTTTAAAATCAACAAATATCAGTAGCAGGGGTTTATTGTACTCGATTGCCTTTTCTATCAGGGTTCTCAACACCAACAGATGATCGTTTGGACCAAAACCTCTTCGGAACTGCAGTATTATACCAGTTCTTTTATTTCCCGAGAAGGGGTATGTCAGTATCATCGTATGGTAGGTATAGCGAAGAAACTATCACTGTTTTCTGTTCAAGTTCCCTTGATTTGTAGGTAACTGAAACAGTCACCAGGTCCCTGCAACATAAATCTTTTATTAGTATGGCGTGTAGGCCCCGAAGAACGTACATGCAGGTCCTAGGATTTTTAACGGTATTGCAGTAGTTCAGTGTTCCTGGTACATTCGATAACCCTTTGATTTTGTTTGATGGAACCACGGTTCCTCTATTAGACATATACGTATCTGCAACCTAGTTAGCTGTTTACTTAGGATACCAGTACTAGCGATACTATGTGCAAGTTGATCTGTATGAAGTTAAGTTGGAGTTGGAATGTTGTATTAGACCTTATCCTCTCCTACCTTAACTTTTCTGTACCACTTTCCGTTTTCTGTGTGAGTATCTTAACGGATACTCTCCCAAGTCCAAATGAAATCTTAGGTATAGAGACTTTAGAGACAATTACCCACTCTCAGAATCAGCGTACAGCCTTTGGGGCGTTCCACCCTCCGACCATATATTCTCCACAGCTGCGCCCGGAGACCTGGATTTTGCTATGCTAGACAGGCCAGGACGGTTTTCGGTTCCTCCGAGGATGTCGGAATCCATAATGCCTTTTCAACTTGAGAAGATCAGCGTTGTCGACAAGTTTCAACTCTGCTCCTTCCCACGGCTTTATGGTCAATATTTACAAGGTCAACCACTCTTTTGATTCTGCATCTGTACAGGTTACGCTAAAGGCGCCCTGTGTGAAGTAGCCTTCTTGAAATCGAAGAACGAAGCCCCATTCTGACGGTAAGCCCTGGGTGTCGGTTTGGTGAGGAGATGTGCTGGTTCTGGTGGTTCCCTGGTCTCGTAAGGGTTTCTGGTTACCGCCGGTCCCAACCGCTATCCTTTCCTTCTGCCTTTTGCCTTGTTAGAGCCCGCTTCTATTCTTCTTCTTTGGCCGCCTTTTTCCTTCTTATGGTCACTGGTTTGAGCCGTCTCCATGGGTTCACAGGTGCTCTCAATAGGGACTTCTTGCTCTAATGATGAGGGAGTGGCTTGAGGAGCCCTCTCCCTTTCGGGATTTTTCTGTGAAGAAGAGCCGTCATTGATACTGGGGGTGTCACTTAAAACGCTCTCCATTTGATCGTTGGAAGTTTCCTTGCTGGAGGTTCCCTCTTAATTATCTTAAAGATCTGTAAGAATAGTAAATTCTGAAATATTGTTCCCACGAGTAGCGGGGAAAAGAAGTCCGCCTCTGCAGAGCCGTATACGGAGGTAGTGCTAAATAGAGTGGGAGGTCACCAGATACCCCAAGGGCATCGTTCTAATACAATATATCCTCGTGCCATTCATCAGCAAGATGGCTTCCACGGTGGATTAGGGATTTATTATCGCGGTTTACTCCTCTAGATTCACCGCCTTTAATACAAGCAGAGCCACCTCTTGCAGGATGTAGTTCTTCAATATAGGTTCACTAGTACCCATGAGTACTGGATCATTACTGGCGGGAGGCTTTGGGCTCACTGGTTTCAGTGATCGCTAGTAGCCCCGTGGGATTGTACTAGTCTTCAGCGGTGCCTTCACGGCCTCTGCGCATCGTACCTGCCTCCCCTTAAATTGTCATTAATACATATCAACGAATTAGGCTCTTGAATCAGTTTACGGGGAGTCATACCTACCTTGTTGTGTTTCCTCTTCACCTCAGCATTTCACACAAAATATCTACTAAAAGGAAAATACATAAAAATAGCAAGGCATAAGTCATTAAACAACAGGATATATATATATACAGGGTGTTCGTTGAGAATTGCATACCATTGGTATCGTGGAAACAGTAAGAGCTACAAGGTCTGTTAAATAGAAAAATAGGTAGAAATCGTTAAGAATAACTTGATCCTGGTATTGTGTTTGAAAATAAATTATAGTTTACTAGATATTTGTTAAAAAACTGAAAACGACAAAATTTATTTATCTCAAAGTATTTTGGCTAATAGTGGAGGTAGAAGGAAAAGTTAAATGAGAAAGCTTCTGAGACGTTTATGCTGGTCAAGATAATCTAATGATATGAAAAAGAATTTAAAAATTAAATACTTTTATTTATAATTAGACATTCATTTCAATAATAATTTGTTTCAATACTGCAGGTAATATTCGATTATTCTTACACTTAAATTATAACGGAAGGGCTTCGAGACATCCTAACATGCTGCTCGAGTCGTCATTGACTACGACATTTACTATAAGATCGAGAAAAAAACGGGGCAGTTAATATCTGCTGAGTTTACAACACAAATACAATAAATTATTCAATTACTAAAGAAATTAGGGGCAGGAGGTTGCTTCATTTCGTGAAAACACCTAATAATTTCCACAATTTGAAGCTTGTTTGCGGGAAAGCCGAACGGAAACTAAATTAGAAGGGCAATTTAAAACCACCCTGCTTTCATTAACAAAAAATTAAAAAATTGTATTTCTTTATTTAATTCATCTTTATTTCAGATCAGAATAGACTTCTTAAGCTTCATTTTGTCTCAACCAAACGGCGACGGAATATGTATAGACGACGTAATGTTTATTATTGGTGCAGCTTCACCAGTAGGCCGCATATGTGGCGAAAATGCAGGGCAGCACATTTATTTGGATTTTAATCATGGCGCTGACATACAGATTACTATTTTTACTGGCGCTGCGGTAACTTTAGGGAGGCAATGGTATCTAAGAATTTCTCAGATCGGTTGCGACAGTCCAAGTAGAGGTTGGTTGTACAGAGTGCTCTAATAAGAGGGAATGTGCCGCTTCATAACAGTATTTGCAGTGCGGTTGTACTTATTTCTACCAGCTGCTGTGAGCAGAGGCGCGCGCTTAGAAATATTTACTTTGTATGGAGTATAAAATATTAATTAAATTAAATAAAAATAAAAATCATATCACAAGTTGGGATGATACGTAGAAGAATTTTATTAAGTAATTCTTATTTTAATTCTAATTAATTTCCTGTTACATAACATGTGTTCAAATTTATATTTTTTGAGGCTTTCGCGGTTTCTCGTACTGTCAATATTACAATTTACTTTCGGCTTAGACCGCGTCGTCATTTGGGAAGTACGCCCAGCATTATCAGGTAAGGACCGACCTGTACCTTCCAACCACATCCGGCTACGGACAATGAGATCCTACCGGCAATAAACATGGAAGATAAAGGCGTTGAACTCATAACTCCAAACGAAATATACAAGGGGATCCAAAAGCAACTCAGTGCCAAAAAAGCACCAGGCTACGACCTACTAAGTGGGCAAGCGCTTAAAGAACTACCCAAGAAGGGCATAATGAAGCTTACGCACCTATTCGATGCAGCACTACGTCTAAAATACATGCAAATGCAGTGGAAAATTGGGGAAGTTATTATGATCCCTAAATCGGGTAAACTACCCAACGAAAAAACATCGTCCCGACCGATTTCATTGCTACCAACCATATCCCAACTGTTTGAGAAATTGCTTCTGAAACGTCTCAAGCCAATCATTGAAGAAAAACAGCTCATTCCAATTCACCAATATGGATTTCGTAACAAGCACTCCACCATAGATCAAGTACATCGTATCATCGATGTAATTGAAAGAACCTTAGAAAAAAGAGAAATATGCCCAACGATATTTCTAGACGTGGCCTAAGCTTTTGAAAAAGTGTGGCACGAGGGCCTCGAATACAAGATAGATAGAAATTTGCCTAGGCGTATGAGTCACATTCTTAAATCATATATCTCTGATCGTTAATTCAGAGTGAAATATGGTAGAAATATTCGGAACTAAGAGACATCGCTGAAGGCGTACCGCAAGGAAGAGTCCTAGGACCAGTCCTGTACTTGCTTTACACCAGTGATATTCCTACAAGTGATGGAGTGACAACAGCTATGTTCGATGACGACACTGCATTACTAGCCACAAACAACGAAATAGAGGTAGCCACGAACAAACTACAAGCAGCCGTTAACAACGTCAACAGTTGGAATAAGAAATGGCGGATTAAATTAAATGAGGCGAAGTTTATCTAGATAAATTTCACCAACAAAAGAATAGATTACTTGCCAATAGTAATCAATCAGCAAACAATCCCCCAAGCTAAAACAGCGAAATACCTCGGGATGACATTAGATGCTAAACTTAGGTGGAAAGATCATGTCAAGAAAAAACGCGAAGAACTTCGCATCAGATTCAAAAAAATGTGGTGGCCGCTTGGTCGATATTCTGAGCTATCACTGCATAATAAGTTATTGTTGTATAAACAAATTCTAAAACCAGTTTGGACTTACGGTGTACAACTGTGGGGATGTATAAGAAAATCTAGCGTTAAAATAATACAAACTTTCCAGAATAAAGTACTTCGCAGCATCGTCAATGCGCCATGGTACATCCGAAATGAAGACATCCACAAGGACCACTTTCAGGTCCGATGGTCAGTGAGGAAATTAAATGGTTCGCGAAAAAAAAACACGAAGCGAGTCTACACCAACAGCACCAAAATATCGAAATGCTACAATTATTCTATAACAATGGATTTGTTCGGAGATTTAAAAGGCAAAAACTATTCGAACTAGTGTAAGCTAAAATAAGTGAACAAAACAAACACAAAGAATGGGAAAAAAGTGTTTTAAAATATGTGGAGTGCGTCAATGGGAGTACGTCCATCAAAACGTTATGACTTGCCTAGATTTAAAACTTAGACTTAGATGTAAGTATGAATTATTAGAACTAAATTGCTAGATAGTGTAAACTAGTTGCAATGCATGCGCCATTTGGAAATTGGTTACGTCCAGCAGGACAATGCCACAGCACATACTGCTAATCATGTCATACACTTTTTACAGGAATTTTATGATGATCGGTTAATTAGTACACATTTGTTTTCACCAAGGTCACCCGATCTTACAGTTCCAGACTTCTGTCTAGTCCCTTATCTAAAAAACAATATTTTTAGTAATAGACCACAGAATCTAGGAGATTTTACGAAATGCTATTTCACAAAAGTTAGATGAACTAATCCCTAATACTCTGGTGAATGTGTGTGGAAATCTTCAGAGAAGCGTGCATTTATAATGAAAAAACAATGGTCAAGATTTTCAACATCTTTTGTAAAATCCTTTATTTCCTTTGTTCTGTAAATGTGTATGCTACTATTTTATACCCAAGAATTTATTTATTTACATAGCTAATAACTGCATAGCCTCACTACTTCGACCACAGGGATCACAGAACACTTGAGACGGCAATGTAACCTTGTATATAGCTAACTAAAAGTATAGACAAACATTAGCAAATTAAAGTGTTAATTTTTAATTTCTATTAATATTTATATAAATAATCTAATAAAATTACAAATGTTTAATGTATTACAGTTAAAGATCTTTATAGTATTTACATATTTATAATTACAGATTAATCTGAGACAAAACTTTAAAATTGCACGGGTCTCTTAGACTTGGCTTGTTATTGCTCTCAGGGTATATCTAGCTCACATCTTAATGGTTCTCAGGAGATAGTTAAACATTTTGTTTTTTTCCTTGAACACTTCCATATTTAATGTTTTTGATGTTGTTACG
>JABXWE010036625.1:0-16693 GCA_014611495.1 Limonius californicus
GTTTCTACTTTCAGTATCTTAAGTTATTTGTTTTATATACCTATTGCAAACGAGACCTTCCTTAGAGTTTATTCCTTCTACTTTTCCTTCTATGGTCGTTTTTAGTAGTCCCTGTCTTCGTAGTACATATCGCACCATTTGCTCTCTTCTATTTTGTTTCCATACTTTCTTTTCTTCTTCCACAAGTGCTTGTTCATTTGGTTACCTCTCGATCTAGCTGATTTTTATAACCCTTCTATTACATTTCAAATGCCACCAGCTTTTGTTTAATATATTTTGTTTAATATATTTTGTTTATTGTCCAACTCGCGTCGGTATAGCGTTGTGCTCCATATATAGTATCCTGATATTTATTTCTTTTCTATTTCATCCGTCTGTCGTAATTATGCTATCAACGTATGGGAATTCCTTGATTTCTTGAAAATTTTTCGTTTTATATGCTACTATTACTTATGTTTTGTTCGGTTTTTCCGCAACCATCACTTTTATTATTAGCTTCTAAATAGCTTGTCCATATCTCTCACGGATAGTGCCAGTTCGTGATCAGATTCGGACAAAAAGGCCACGTCGTCGGCGTCTCTACTTAAGTCAGTTTTGTTCCTGTGTATTCTCCCAATTCGTCTGTAGTTTTTTGTATATACACATTAAACAGTAATAGCTCCATTGGGACAACCTTGTCTACTTCGCACCTCTTCTCGTTTCCCCTCGTACTCTACAATCACTGTTTTGTCTCCATGTATACTGTGTATAATTCTTTATTTTTCTTATATTCTTATTTCCCGTAAAATTTCAAAAAATTACCCTCCATTGCACTCTGTCGAAGGCCTCATCTGCTTCAATAAAAGCAATGCATATTTGGTTATTTTTCACAATCATCTTTTGTATTATTCTACGCACTGATACGGTTGCTTCCCTAGTGCCTGTGTTTCTTCTAGCCCAAAATTGATAAAAGATAAGAACTAAATATATTCGACATTCATGATAAAATCAACGAGTACAGGCAACGTTGGTAAGAACACATAAAAAGAATGAATAATAAGAGACTTCCCAAAATATATTTCCAATATCAAACGAAAGGAAGAAGAAATCTAGAGAGGCCGAAGAAGAGATGGAAAGATCAACTGAAATAAGGATCAAGCATAGTATCGCAACGTACTTATGTAACAAAGCTTGAAGGAGAAGAAGAAGAATTATTTAGGATAAGTTACAAAAAACACTTCTGCTGACTGATTATAATTTATATGAAATATCACGTGGAATTACAATACAGTGAAATCGACAATACACTTCATCGCAGGAGCCATTCAAACTGTATCAGTTTAAACTCAGTTTTAATTGCCTATTGATTACGTAAATGGTTGCTTATATTTCTTCATGGGTTTGTAGATACTACCATTGATATTCATCGACCCTAAAGATTGGATCAGTTCACCTCAAATTGACCAAATAATTTCAATAGTCCGGCATAAATTAAAAAAAAGAACGTATCTGGAGAAATATTTTTCGCCTTTATATTGCTAACCATATTGCCATATTCTAAAGGTTGCTTCAGTTCAACTGCAAATATCTATGTGGCATTATAAGAGCAATGACTCGTGCTAATTGATTATAGATATGTTTTTTGTTACATTTATTTTGGGTGACCTGTACCTGCTGCAGTTGCTAATTACCGATGGTAAAATTTGTATCCATTCATTAAAGAAACAATTTATACACGAGCTAATGTAATTGTGATGGTTAAAATTAAAAAAAAAGGGGGAATTCTTGCTGCCCCGTTAGGGCAATTTTTCTCATTATACTTACTTATAGGCGCTCTGTACTCTGCTGCTACTGCTTATCACCGACACTTGGTTGAAATTGAACAGAAGTTATTCTTTTTGATATATACAGGGTGTTAATGAATTGCAGGGACAAACTTCTAGGGCTTAAAGTATACATGAAAACAAACATTTTTTGTTGATAAATGTATGGTCAAGTGTTTCCTTTCAGGGATAGAGCTTCTCAAAGATTCTTTAAAAAGCGCCTAAATGTAGGCAACTCAATTTACTACCTACTATTTGTTTCCATAACGACGGAAATTAATACAGGATAAATAAGGCCCTCTTTCCCACTTTTCAAATTCAAATCAAATTGTGTCGCAATAGGTTTGAACAATAAAAAAAACTTCTCTTGCTGATTGAACAGCTGTTGTGTTTTATATATTTATCTAACGAAGGCCTGTATATGCTGCTATTGCTAATTACCGGTGCCAGAAATTGCCCCATTATACGTGAAATTAGAATAATTTAGCATTATTGTAGTTATAATCCATTAAAAAACTTCTCTTTTGCGTTGTTTGTTGTCGTCGAAGTTCTTTTTTTTTCTGATACTGTTGCTAGTCACCTATGATAGAAGTTGCACCACTACAAAATTAGTTCAACTTACCATTATAGTAAATGTAGGCCGGACTAAATTAAAAGCAAACATTTTTCGGATAAGAATATATGTTTTTTTTAATTTTAGTAATACTCCATTTGATTACTGCTATTGCTAATTAGCAGTGCCCAAAGTTCCAGTCCTAGATATGGAACAATAATGTCTGCCCCATACTGTAAAACGTTATTTTTTTATTGATATTCTTTACGTTAAAATTTCTATATTTAGTCAGCTAAGCCTTAAAACCGCACAGAATATTACATCACAATGCTAAATTAATTTTTTCTATGAGCCAGAAGCAAACCCTTGCCCTAAAAATGATTTTATTTCTTTTTATTATATTGTTAATTCTGTTTTTCCTTATTTGTTGTTATTTATAATATTCGACAGTTAAGCCCTGGAGGGTAATGTTTGCGCAATCCATTTTTTTCTTGGGGATTTTTGTGCCTTGGTTTTCAATCGTGAGTTTAATTTTTCTGTTCATTACTACTAGTAAAGCCAATTTTGGCACCCTATTGTGAAATATTGATTTTTTATGCTGCATTATTCTTCGACGATTTTAGTTTTTTTTTCTGCAACATGGCCGAATTAACAATCAAATTGATTAACAACCGCTAACAATTCAATCAAAGTACAAATAATGTAAATGAGCAATTTTTTTGTATTGTATTTTTAATTTCCGATAAATTGGTTTTTCATGTGCGGGTGTTAAAATTTAGCGTTAATTACAGTTGTTTTTGCAGCTGTTCGATTGTAATACCTTAAATGTATATGTACGTTATTGTTAATTGCAGTGTTGATTAATACATTTATTCTAAAAATCGTCAAGAAAGCTCATAAAGCACAAAAGAGATTCTACAAGGTATTTGATAACTATTTAAGTAAAGTCAAATCAAAAATATTTAAGTTCGATTTCTAGTTAACGAATGGGGTTTTATTTGAAATCCGGGTTCAAAAGCTTATCGTAGCTGTATGAAAAGTGATCGCTTTATATTATTGAACTTCACGGTAGGTCATGCTTGAAGAATTCGCCTCCACTTTTTATAAATAATAATTTACACAGCATGTCTCACTTGTTTATTGTTGTATTCGACATTGGATATAGGTTAGCATTAGAATTTACGTTGGAATTTAAGTGTCAAGGTCTTTTTGCGCCGGAGACTTCAACGTCGGATTAAACTACGAACCCGCCGCTAGTTTAGTAGTTTTTGCAAACTGGTTACTTGTTTACCTCTATTTTATCGTCGTTGGATTTAACTGTTGAGAAAGTCCACAAGATCAAGCTATTTGAAAATTGGAGAAGCTCTCCACCTTAGTTCAGAAAAACACGCAAACCTTGAGTTTTCCATTCAATTAGTTTTCGAACTAAACATATTTAACCCACGATCATCCCACTAGCCATATTTTATGCTAAAGGTGCTAACCAAGAATGACGCTACGTGTTATTTAAGTAAACATACTTGTAATTTCTAACAATAGACTGTTTATGCGGCGTGAATTTTAAAATTATATTCTGCTTTCCAATGGAATGGTATTGAATATTCTGGAACAAGGCGTTTTACAAATCAACCCATTTTTACAGCATTGTTTGAATGCGAGGATGTGACTGGAATGTGTTGTACTCAATGACTCAAATTCATCGAGTCTTGTGCAAACCACAGCGATATGTTCAGTGTTACATTGTAACTATCCTTGGTGGGAAGGAAGGCGGTACAAAATATTCCAAAAAGTTCTCAAGTCTGGTTCCCTTGATGCTTTTCTTTAGAGACTGATATGATGGAGGGTCTTAGGTTATTATTTCGGTTGGTTTTAAGAGAAACCTTTTTAACATCGACATATTCCCTTTTAAACCGTAAACTAGGGCACAAGGCGGAAAGGAATGTAGTTTTTGCCACCCAAGAATCGAATCGAGTTCCTTTGGCAGAATAACTTCAAAGCTAAACGATTTAAACACTATGAAATATTTCACCCTTTTAAGCATTTTTTAAGGTGATCGTTAGCTAGAAGTGCGCTTCTACCCTGAATGTCTGGGGTTCAATTCCATGGGGTGGAAGTGTTTGTACTTCCCGTGGTTTGGAGCTCACGTTAAGCTGTAGGTAGTTTATGTACGTGGCGGTTTACAGCGCGCACCAGATGCATGGAAGAGAAGATCGATACGTTTTGTATGAGTTAAAGCACTCGAAGAATTTTTTTACTTTTCTTTGTCGTACAAATGGAAGTATGCGTTTATAGAACAGTCAAATACAGAGGCAGTTATATTTGGCAGCTGTTCTAGCTTAAACGTAGACTCAGAAGCGCATTGATGCAATCTTTAAATTCTTTATTTTGCCATTAAGTATTCAACTGTAATTTATACAACAATTTCCGACTATTAAACATTTTCAATTTTGCAAACATATATTTCTCGAAAACCATATATACAGGGTCCGGCAAAATGTACTACCTATTTTAAACAGTTTATAAAAATTTATTAACTTAAACACTAAAACATACGAATACATATTTTTAAACTAGAAGGATGGGAGTTTTTGTCTTCTGAATATTGCGCCTCGCAAATGACCGCTATTTGCCGCAATACATTCTTCTAAATCTAAACGCTGACAAAATTTTGCATAACCAATTGAAGGACGTCGCGTTGAGAGGAATTTTTTTACTTGTTATGTACCGTTTTAGCATTTCGAAACTTCGGGGATGATTCACATATATTCTATTTTTTTAATAGCTCTAAAGAAGCTGATCTAGATGAGAAAGTTCCGGAGATATTGGTGGCCAAGAAATGGTACCATTGTTTGAAATCGGCCTATTTCAAAAAAACTAACGCTAAAGTATCCATACTAATGCTCGCAGTATGACTTGATACGCCGTCTTGCTGAACCAATATTCTTTAAAATCATCTTGAATGTGTAGTAAATGGCGTACAGAAGTAACCATCACCATCCGGGCTTTTCTTCTAAAAAAAAATAAGGTCCAATGATCCATTTACGAATACACAATGGTCTTATGCTGAGAACAATTAACTGGCGTCGAAAACACCTTTAAACAGTAACCACTGAGTTAAATTGGATAAATTTCCCAACACAAAATATGCAATGTTCTGTTCACCAACACTTCATTATTGCACTGTAAGAGTTTGGAACAGAATCTCCAAAGCCTACTCTTTCATATAAAAATTCTGCCGCAATGAATAGTTTTCTCTTATTGTACAAATAAAATGGTTAATACATTTTGCCGGACGCTGTATTAACGAATTTTATAACATTTCGTGATTTCACTTCTACTGTTGTATACACTATACTGCAACGCTTTGATTCGCGTACATAAAATATTTAACCAAACATTGACAACAGAAGATATTTTAAATTATGAAAATTTTTAACCTGATGTTAACTTAACACATTATGAAAAAACAAATCATAAGTCAGGTTCTAATATATTCTCATAATATGTGATTATTCTGATCTGCTGAGACATTAGGACGTTGATATAAACATACTGCTCTAAATCGTCAACAGCCTTCTCGGCCCACTGCTTAGCACCGGTCTCTTCTCTGTCAGGCGCTTCCCCTAATCGCTAAAATGCAAGCACGGGGGACCTGCAGTTTAACGTCGAATCCGAATGACAGAAATTTCAGAGAAGACTTTTCGCATTAAGATACCAAGTTTGCCAAGCGAATTGGGGAATTGTGTATGGTGGGTTGCAGCACAAGATGTGTATACGCTGCTGGGGAGTCTGACCCAAGCTATAATCGAGGGTTTGCCCATAAAGCAGCTACCACGACACACTTTAAATATTAATAATATTTGAAGGCAGTAACAACTGAGAATAAAAGTCTTAACGAATGCTTGGCAAATTGGCGACTTCTTACCCAGTTTTATTAAATTTCCGAAGATCCGAAAAAGCATTATTTGATAAATTTGAGGTTTAAAATTCGATTATTTCCATTTCTTTAGAAACTATTATGTATAGAATTTAAAAATTCAGAAGCAGGACTATCGTCATTATGGAATTTTCATGGAAATATGAAAATTAGCAACAGAAATATGTATCACAGGAAAAAGTTTCGTAAGTGTAGTGTGATGTTTGAAAGAAATGTGGTTTGGGCTTAAAGTAATTTAATGCTTACTTATCACGCTGGTTTTATAAAAGTCGTACTATAATCTAAAAAGTTTTTTCGCCGCCCTACAGTTTCTTGTTGATTAATTATTTTAAAAGAAGAAATAAGTTGGTTTAAGAAATTCCATGGAGGTATTTAAATGTAACTTGTGTCCTATAAAAACCAACCTTTTACAATATTTTTGAATTTTTGCAGGACATTTTATGTGCATCAATAAGCAAATATTTTGTATAACAATGCAGGATGTCAATATTAAAATTAATTCTATTTCTTTGTTAGTGATAGCTGCCAGTCAGAGTTGACTTTTTGTAAAGAGACAATCATTCATTGTTGTTTTTGTACTGTGTGTGGGTGGTATCAAACATAGCTGCGCAACAGTTAACACCTTTAATAATTTTTTGCCGCATTATATTTAAGTCGTAATTACTTTCAATATTGTTTTTTACTGTTTTATAACAGATCCCATGAAAATAAAGCGTGAGAGATAAATCCTTTTTTCAACTTTTGTTTTTCTTCCCGTAATCAAAATAGGAGAATGGTATTTGAACTACCCTGTATAGATCTAAAGGGGGTAATCAAGATACGTAGTCATGGTTGAATTTATTTGAATCCCAATCTGCAGGTTCTTGAAAGCTGTTTTTTGTTTGAACTTAAAACATTCTGTAAACATTCTATAGTAAATATTATAAATAGCATTTTGTTTTTGTTATCGAATTATATGAGTTCCCGAGTTATATAAGTTCAAAAACTCTCATGCGTAAGATTAAAATGAGCAGGAGCCCCATCATGCATGAACCAGAAATTACGGCGCGTGTGTAGCAGTAGTAGTGTGTCATCCAGCACCACTGCTGACTATAAAAATTGCCTATAATTTTGACCATTAAATGTCGACGGCAAAAACTTTCGTCCAATCCAAAGTAATTATCAATAATGCCGGCCCAAACATTACGGGAAAATGTTTGTTGATGCCTAGAAGCTGTTACTGGGTGTGGTTTAGTGTCATAGACAATTATTGTGACTATTTATTACTGCCCTTCTGGAAAAATTTTCGTTGTCGGTAAAAAGATCGCCAGGATGAAAATTAGTGTCATTGCATTGTTTTAAAAATCGTCGACAAAATTGTAATCTCTGTAGAAAATCAATTTTCAATAGAGCTTGCACTCGCTGTACATGAAATGGACAATAATTGCTTTATGTAGCAATCCGTCTTGTCTTAGTATTTTACTGAGTTTATCCTCAATGATCGTAAATACATCTTCCAGAGCAATACTATGGACTGTCCGGTTGGTAGCACAATCTACAGAAAATTCCACAAAGAATCCTGTCTCTCCAAGACGACGATGGATGGCCACAAAAGTACCTTTAGCTGGACAATGATAGTGCCAGATACGATTCGTGGTAAAGCCGGACGGACAGCGTCATTCGAATTTCTATGAATAAAATGGATGTCTCTCATATCTTTTCTCAATTTTTATCAATAATTTCCAGAGTAAAGTTTGACCAAGTCATTCAGGTACACCCTCTATAGTAGTTAATTTGGGATTGAATTAAATTTCTATTTATGTTAGGGTTGCACCGATTAATGGGAAAATAATCAGTAATCAGTCATATCCGCCATTTTCCTGATTAATCGGTATCGGCCGATAATGCAAGACCTATTAATCGGTAATAGGTCTATTTGCTTATCGGTGCAACTCTAACTTGTGTTTAACAAATATCTTTGTTAGTTTTTTTGAATTACAGGATTGGTATCATCTTCTTTTCGGCTAGTTACTTTTAAAATGTGCAGATATTAGCAACATTCCGGAAAAGACGTAAAACTGGGTTCTGTATAATTTGAAATATTCTCGTAGGTTAAAGAAGTCTATCCTTCGGAAAGTGGGAGTTCGACCGAATTTTCGAGATACATATATCATTCTCTGGGAAACCAACCCAAGTTAATTAAATACTATTAAAAAATTGCCATTTGTAGGCGGGGTATTTTAATGGAAAACGGTGTATTTCAAGAATTTTAATGGATATCAAAATCATAATGTTGTTTATTTGATAATCTCCCTTGCAACAATGCACTTCTTGCTGTGCTTATTAAAACTTAATTAGAACATTCTGGAGTTACCTTGGAAATATTTTAAAGTCTATCTGTGTAGTCTCTATTTTTTTATGTTTTGCTGAAAATTAACCCATAAAATTGAAGAAAAGACTTACACTTTAGATTTTCACACCACGTTTCAATACAATTGAATTATATGCAATAAAGGAATTTTAGTAACGGTGCTAAGTTAATTATTTTGTTGCCGAAAATTCCCAGATGCGAACGAACATTAATAATGAATTTCTCGGACCTTCATCGTAAATTAAAAATCAGCTGCTTACACGTTTTCATAGATTCTGTATTTGATGCGACTTTGTAATAATGTGAGTTTGCAACACAACTGCGTCTGTTTAGTGATGTTAATTTTGTTTCAATTGTTTTGGTGTTCAATAAAATCAAAATGCCACTGTTGAAATAGAAATACCAAGAAGAATAAATTTTGAAATAGTAGTTTCAGATGTTGGATGGAATAAGACCATCACTAGGAATAGCAGCTGTAAGATATAAATCAACAATATGCCAATATCAGTCAACATTTGTCTGTTATTAAGTTCCATTGTTAGATACAAAGATAATTATTATTATCAATTACTGATGTAAACTAACAGTTGTCAATGTTTAAGTGATAATTGTTATATGCAACATATGTGCCTTAGTCAAACAATAACAAGAAGTGCCTCCTAGCGTATTAGAATTACATTTTAAAATTTTACAGTTGTCTTGTTGCTTTTGATAATTGCCTTTATAATCCGACTTTTGTCACTGAAAATTTACGAGTACCTTTATATGTCTAACAATTGATGTTCTCAATCTGACAATTGTCACCTTATATATGTCATTACGTCTTATATTCCAACACATATCTGTATATTTGACGGTTATTACTTAAAATTTGACAGTATATCTTAAAATCCAATAATGGTTTCTTTTTCGTACATTTTTTATGTATCTGTCAATTGTCTGTTTATATTTGACAACTATCACATACAGCCTAATGCTTCTCACGTACAAGCTACCAATTGCCTATAATTGGTGTATTAAATCTAACAAAATCTGGTAGTTACGTTTTGGCAATATTCTATTATATTTAAAAATTATCACTTGGAACTATAAGGTTTATTACTTACTATCTGACAATTGTCTCTCTACCACTGTCTCTTCAAATCTGACAATCGTCATTTAGAAGGTGACGTTTATCATTTGTATACTAATGGCCGATAATGCAACTAAGGTAATGCAGTAATTGTTTCTTTTTCTAACAATTTTCTTTTTGTATTTGTCAATTGTCTATTTATATTTGACAATCATCATTTGGAACCTGTCGATTACCATTTAAAATCTGACAATTGTCTCTTCACATCTGACCACTGTCACTTAAAATCTGACAGTCGTCATTTAGAACGTGACTTTTATCATTTGTATACTAATGGCCGATAATGCAACTAAAGTAATGCAGTAATTGTTTCTTTTTCTCACAATTTTGTTTTTGTATTTGTAATTGTCTATTTATATTTGACAATTATCATTTGGAACCTATCGATTACCACTTAAAATCTGACAATTGTCTCTCTACATCTGACCACTGTCTCTTGTAATCTGGCAATCGTTGTTTGATAGGGAAAGTTAATCACTTGTAAACTGCCAACTGTCTTTTTACATGTGACAGTTATAAAAATTGACAATTACAATAAAAATCCAATAATTGTTTCTTATTCTGATCATTTTGTTTTTGTATACACAACAAAATTAGGGGAACACTTCTTTTGCCCTGTATAATTTTTCAAATTAAAGACAAACGCAAGTATCAATTTTATTATATTGTTCTTTCAACATTACTTAACAAGATACAAACAACAAATATGCTCTAATTAAACGGTTTTCTTGAATAACACCAAACTATTGAGAAGACTACCAAAATCGAAATGTGTTTTATCACTTAAAATCTAATGGAAATTCCGTTAACACCCGAATACCAAGCTTTAGTAGCGCGTATGTTCTCCATAAGGTCCTGGGTTGCGCACATTCGTCGCCCGTTCGCGTACGATCAGGAGAGAGATTAATAAGGCAGCGTGGTCTGCGGTCAGTACTTTGATGGGTGACCCGAAGGTTGCGTTAACGCGGCCCCTCTCTTCCACGAGGATTGATCACTATGGAAGAGTAGACCAACAACCCCCCTTATAGGGGAGGCCCTTGCCCAACACGGGATGGTGCGGGTCAATAAAAAAAATGCCCTCCATTAGCTTCAATAACAGCCTGGCAACGTCGAGGCATGCTGCGAATAAGACATCTTAACATGTCTTGTGGTAGATTTCGCCATTCTTCCACAGGGGCCTCAGCCAACCCCTAAAGAGTCTGAGATGCAGCAGGACGCTTCCTAATGCGCCTGTCGAGTAAATCCTAAACGTATTCGATGGCATTTAAGTCTGGACTCATGGCTGGCCACCCCATCACTTGGATTTCTTGTTCCTGGAGGAAGTTTGTTGTTAAATTAGCGGTATGAACTCTACAATTATCGTGTTGTAAGATGAAGCCATCGCCTAAATTGTTCGCGAAGGGTACAGCATGCTCTTGAAGAATCGCCTCAACATAAATTTGTGCGTTGAGACGTTGGGAAACGACAACCAAGTTTGTGCGACCGTCTATACTAATGCCACCCCACACCATGACCGATCCAGCTCCGAATCGGTCCACTTCCTGTATACACGCGGCAGTGTATCGCTCTCCAGGACGTCTGTATACTCGTATACGACCATCGCAACGAGTTAGACAAAACCGCGACTCGTCTGTAGAAAGCACAGACCTTCAGTGTCGAAGTTGCCATTGCACATGTTCGCGGGCAAAGTTTAGACGGCTAACTTTGTGATTCCTGCTCAAGCGAGGAGCTCCCACAGGCCGACGAGAAGTCATATTGACTTCTTTGAGTCGTTTTCTAACCGTCTGATCGAAAATTGTCACACCGATGGCATTTCGGAATAGATTTTGTAGCTCACGAGCCGTAGCAGTTCGTCGGCGAAGACAAGAATTAACAATATACCGGACGTCCCGAGGGGTAGTTTTTCTTTCACGGCCTTGTCCAATTCTCCTGGAATAACTACCCGATTCTTGGTACCTATACCAAGCTCTGCAGATAACAGATGGAATCGATTGGAGCTGGTTGGCTACATATCACACAGATCGACCATCTTCGAGCAAAGCAACAGCCCTTGCGACTTCAATTTCACTTAAATAACGCATTTTGAACTCAGAAGCATTGAAAAAGTCAAAACTGACGGTTTTACTGTGTCCAATGACTAATTTGATGAGTTTCAGACGTTTGCTTTGTGGTCAGAAACCACTTTGTTTTGAGACTTTTTTACGTTTTGGCGTCTACGATCAAAACGAGCAAACGAATCACCGTATTTCTTTTTGCACTTTGTTAATAGAGGTCTAGAGAATAATATAACAAGAAAAAATCCTGCTTCCATCATTTGCTGGAAAACTTATAGGTGCTCAAAAAAATGTTTTGTTGAGCAGTGTATGTCAATTGTCTATCTACATTTGACAACTGTTATTTGGACCCTAAGTATTATCAGTTACATATGGTAATATTGTATTAATGGCGTCTTAAATCCAATAAGTGTTACATACAATCTAACATAACGTCTTGGAAATTGGCAATTGTTTATTAATGTCGTCTTAAAATCCAATAATTGTTTTTTTTTCTCACATTTTTTATATATTTTTCAATTGTCTACATATATTTATCACTTATAAGCTGCCAATTGTCTATAATTGGAGTCTAACAAATGTTATAAACATCTGGCATTTACGATTAAAAATTCAAGTATTGTCAATTTCCTATTCATATTTGAAACGTATCATTTGGAGCCTGGCCTTTCTTTCACACTACTTACTATTTGACAAATGTCTGTTTACATCTGATAATTGTCATTTAAAATCTGACAGTTACGTTTCTTTGTATATCTGGCAATATTCTATTTATATTTGCCAACTATCATTTGGAGCATAACTTTATTACTTATTATCTGACAGTTGTCTCTCTACATCTGACCACTGTCACTTAAAATCTCACAATTACGTATAAAATCCAATAATTGATTTTTATTCTGATAATTTTCTTTTTATATCTGTCAATTGTCTATCTATATTTAACAACTGTCGTTTGGAACCTAACGATTATCACTTACAATCTGACAATTGGCTATTAATCGTGTCTTAAATCTAAGAATTGTTATATAAAATTTGACAGTTACGTCTTAAAATCCAACAATTATCATTTGGAACCGAACTTTTATCGCTTAAAATCTGGGTTGGTTGAATCAAACTATTGTTACTTAGAGTTTGACAATAACGACCTAAAATCTAAAATATTTGTCTTTCCCTGACAATTTTTTATGGGGACTATTCATATTTGACAATTATCATTTGGCATTATTACTAACAGTAATTGTCACTTTAGTTCTAACAGGTATATCTTAAAGTCTAACAATTGTTTTAAAATTTGACAATTACGTTTTAATATCCAATAATTCTCTTTCTATTTTTGACATTTTTGACAGTTGGCGCTTTGTATCCGACAACTACCATTTAGATGCAGACGTTTAACACTTATAATTAAATTTTTTTTTATCTTTATATTGTGCAATTGCGGTATTGATAATAATATTCAAAACTGATACTCTGTGATACCCATCTGCTTTGAACTGCCATTTTTTTTTAAATACAGGAATTTACTTGCTGTTTCCACTTGGCAACATACTATTATTTGTTAAACGTTTGAAAGCAGGTTAGAATATAATGGGTTAAGGGGCCCCATCCGGCAGTAATCCGGTGTAACAGATTACACATTTATCTCGTAATATAATTATAATACTAATTTCGTTAATTACTAGCGGATGTTGTGTGCGATCTGAATAATATATTTTTAGGGGGACCAAGAAAAAACCAATCCGTGTTTGGAAAAGAAATTCCCCGCTTCAAAAAAAGATTCAGTACAACTTTGGTCCTGAATTTTAGACTTCTTCGCGGGAATTTAATGCAGTTTGGCCACGCAAGTCGCAAATTAAATGTAATTAAATTTGAGTCACCTTTAGTTGCTGCGGTTGTTAAGTAACAACTTTTTCAAGTAGATGTTGACCATGAACGTGAAAAAAGTTGCATTTGAACTACAAAACCACGCCCTTAAAGTACTTTGCAATTTATATTCAAGAGTGTATGGATGTACTCATATTCAGGTGGATGTTACACTAACATACAAAGTGGGCAGTTTAAGAATTTGCTTATTAGTAACATTTCCATGGTAGCAACCAGAATTGTAGTTCAAGTTAACACAAAGTTTAGCGAATTTTAGACAGGGATGAAGATGCGCGTTACCTTGACTTGGCAACGCCACTGCATCTAATTATTATGTCTGTGTTGCCCATGGCCATGACTACTTACAGAGAAAGATTTTAATCTGAGCACGTTTCCTAATTTGCAATTTAAATTTAAATCTGATATTTATATCACATGTAAAGATCCGAAGCAGCTGTTGAGCATTGTGTAGCGGCGGGCGAATACAAAATCAGGCAGTATTTTGTAATAACAGAGGAGACATTCATACGATAATTAAAGTAAACAAATCAAAGTAACGCGAGGTCGTCGAGAATACATATATATTTTGAATACGCATAATAAAAATCATGATAAAATAGGAAATAAAAAGAAGATTATTAGGATGTTAATAGCTGCATTTTAACTACGTTTAAAACTATAAAAAAACGGAAACCGTATAATTGTCAAATTTTCAAAAGATATGTATTTTATGAGGCTAACATGATTTCCGCAATGAATCAACAAACTTCTACGGATACTTTTTAGTCTGATATAAATACTCCATGAAACAACTTGAATTTGATATTTTAATGGATATTTACGTTTCGGATCTCCTGGACCCCCACAATGTGGTTATTCAATCAATATTTCCCAAATAGCTTGACCGATTTTCCAGAAATTCGAAGTGGTATTACGATTACTATCGACAAAACAAGTCAACATGAACACTATTTTTTTACTAATAACCAAACCTGCTTTCACGATTCTCTAAAATTTTTATTTGTAAATGTTTTTAAAAGCAGATTAAGGACCGATATAAATTGTAAACGAATTAATAGCTCTCAAAAGTAACAATGAAGTTAATTGTGTTTTGGCCTTATTAAAAAACAGTTCGTCCAATTGGGAAAATTAAAATGTAGTAGAACTGAAGTTAAAATTGTACGTTTGAAAATGTTACTGTTAGAAATACGGAACCAAAAACCACAAGAACTCATTTCGACTTTTGAAACGGAAACATTGTTCGCCGGACGAATTAAAAGAACATTTCATTGCTCTAATGGCTGTCATGATGTTATTTAAATATTATGTAGTGAGAATAAATTAATTAGCACATGCAAATACTTCGAGCGATTATTTGATTTTAAATATCACACAAGTCTAACTGTTGAAGCTGCATATATAAAGTTCAACTTATTTTTAATTATAGCTGAATCTAGTCCTTGAACTTCGAATATTTCGTGTTTAATTTAACGGTTTAGTAAACCACTGTATCATTTTGAAAACCAGTAGCTGTTAAAAATAATATAATAAAAATATTAAAAAATGTTTCATCCCCTTTCCTGTTTCTGAATATTACACGAGTCTAAATGTTGAAGCGTGACATATTCTTAGGTGTGTCCGTTCATCTTTATCTCGATTTTCTCCTATAACCATATTATTTGGTCCCTTATTAGACATACTTTTACTGATTTATTAGATTTTACAAAGGAAAGTTAAGATTTTATTTATAAATGGACACATATGTATGTTTAGTAAGTACATGTTTTTAGCGATGTGTACAATACGTCGTTCTGCCATCACCAAAAAATTGTAAAATATTATCAAAAAGCCTTTTGTTGTGTTACCTATTCGCAATTAGGTATCAACTGTACGTTTTGACGACAGTTGATTGGTCACATCGCAAAACTATTGTCAAAAATCACTTCATTGTATTATCAGTTCGTAATTAAATATCAACCGTCCGCTTTGGCAACAATTGATTGTTGTCATCAGAATAACATTATTACGTATCACTTTGTTGCGTTACCAACTCGTAATTTGGCAATAGTTGTTGTTCTCGTCGCAAAAATATTGTCAAAAAATCACTTCGCTGTATTACCAATTCAGAATTAGTTATCTACTGTCGGTAACAATTGATTGTTGTCATCACAATAATCTTATTATAAATCACTTCGTAATTTGGCTATAACTGATTGTTCTCATCGCAAAAATGTTGTTAAAACTCACTTTACTGTGCTACCAATTAATTAAATTAGTTGTCAACTGTTGAATCAGGCATAAATCAATTGACTGTTCTTATCACAATAATATTACAAATCACTTTAGAATGTTACCAATGTGTAATTTGACAGCAGTTGTTTGTTCTCATCCCAAAAATAGTGTCAAAACTCACTTGGCTTGTTACCAATTAGTAATTAGTTATCCATTGTCGGCTTTGGTAACAATTGATTGCTATCATCACAATAATCTTATTACAAATCACTTCGTTGTATTATCAGTTCGTAATTTGGAAATAACTGATTGTTCTCATCACAAAAATATTGTCAAAACTCACTTTGATATGCTATCAATTAGGAGTTAGTTGTCAACTGTTGAATTAGGCATAAATCAGTTGACTGTTCTGATCACAATAATATTATTAAAATCACTTTGTTATGTCATCAATAAGTAATTTCGCAGCATTGATTGTTCTCATCACAAAAATATCGTTAAAAAATCAATTCGTAATTATCAACCCTAGGTTGTAATGTTCTCGCGCCTAAATTTCGAAGTTCGTTCAGACAAATGAAGCGACGCAGTACGAGTTTGAGTTCAAAATTCTGCGGGGAGGGAATTGGAGGTTCGAAAAGGCAGTTTCCCGTAATTAGGTCAGTGGGTAAAATATAGTCAACTTTGCCGGACGTTCTGCGTGAATTGTGAAGTTTTATTGAAATCGTTGGTCGATTGGAAATTAGTTTTTCGCTTTGTACTTCACTTCA
>JABXWE010036626.1:0-26408 GCA_014611495.1 Limonius californicus
TATTAGTAATAATAATTTACTAATTTGCAAATTTTTGTATTATGATGAAGAGCGAATGCTAGAGTGTTATACATTTTTGAAATCAGAAAAATGAATGCCACAAAATGGCGCCAAAACAAAAGAGCGCCGCTATTTAAAAAAATGAAGTTGATGATGGTTCCAGAAAAACGAAACGTGCTATTTCAAATATGATTAGACAGCAATATCCAGAAGAGAAAGTTGCTGTGGAAAAGTGTTTTCAGATTTTTAAAATTTTTGTAAATAAAGGAATAAGAGTCGAAAAACAAAAATCGATTTTTTTCGTTTTTTGCCCATATTTACGAAACAAAAGCAGCTACTTCAATTTTCATTCCAGATTATTAATAATCATAAAAATCCGCAACTTTGCCGCAATTTAAACGAATCTCTATCTCTTATAATAAGCGAGATCCCAATGGTGCCGGTCGAATTTGAATAACCCTGTATATATTATATGTATACAGCCTGAGTCAAAAGATACGGGTTTTAATATATTTTTGCTATTTGCGAATATAAGTAAAAAAGTTACTAATAAAAGTTGTGTGAACCAACACGTACTATAAACCGAAATATGAAAATCTTATACAGGGTGTCCCATAAAAAAAATATTTATAAGATAATACTTTTCTTAAATGGAATGCTCCATATTTTTTTATCTTAGTGGAAAGGCAATTTAATTCTCAACAAAAAATCTAAATAACTTTTTTTTTTGTAAATGCCACAGTTATCGAGAAAAAAAATGATAGATATTGTCATACAGCTCGTGCGCTCACGGTCCACACGCAAATAAGTGAATCGTAACGCGCGATGAAAAACAAATGAAGTTAACATGTGTATTATTCAGTTTTATTACACCAATTACATACATGTTTAAAACAAATGAAGATGTCAAATTATTAACGAGACAATTAACAATTTATTTGAATAAAACCTTAAAATAAATAAATATTAACTAAAACGGTTTCAAAATGTTAATAACAAAAGCCTATTTAAATAATATTTAACTAAACAAAAGAATGAACTACGTTAAGAATTGCTCAAAATGGCGCCCTTCCTTTTCAATACACATATTCAATCGTTTATTTAATGACAACACCGCCCATATGACAAAACCTTCGTTCATCTCTGCAATGAGTGTTTGTATGCGCTGTTGCATGTTTTCAACGGTTGTTGGTTCTGTTTGGTATACTTTGCGTTTGATATATCCGCATAGAAAAGAGTCCATGGTTGTCATGTCAGGTGATCTGGGCGGCCACGCTACAGGTCCTCTACGCCCAATCCAACAATTTGGATGCTGCTTGTTTAAATAACCTCGCACTGGTAAAGAGAAGTGTGCGGGAGCACCGTCTTGTTGCCACCATAAATTATTTCGTAGATCAGCCGGTAGATTATTAATAAGATCTTGAATATCATGTTGTAAGAGGGCTAAATAGTTCTCTCCGTTCAATCGATTATCAATGAAAATAGGTCGAACAATTCTGTTCCATATGATTCCACACCATACATTTAGAGACCATCGGTGCTGGTTTCCCGAATCCCGTATCCAATGCGGATTGACGTCGCTATAATAATGCATATTATGCCTTATTACAGTTCCATCATTTCTGAATGTAGCCTGATCCGTAAACAAAACATTTTGGAAGAAAAATTGGTTTTCTTGAAGGATCCGCAAGCCCCATTCTGCAAACTGGATTCTTAATTCATAATCATTTTGAGATAATTCTTGATGCACTATCATCTTGTATGGGTGAAAATTATTTTTCCGAATAATTTGACTTACGGAACTTTGCGACATGTTTAACTGTTCTGCAATACTTCTAGTGCTAATATGTGGATTTTCGACAAGGTATTGCATCACTAAATTTTCATTTTCCTGATGGCATACTCTAGGGTTTCGAAATTCGGGTTTTTTGTGGTCTACAATACCTGTTTCCCTAGCTCTTTAACTCTTTAAGTCTACAGAAAACGTTTGCTTTAGGGTGCCTTCTATCGGGAAATCTCTCCCCGTAAAGGCGAGATGTTTCATACATATTTTCTTCAGCTCTACCGGCAGCGAGGAGCATGTCCACTAATTCATTTCTAGGATAATAGTATGGCATTTTAATTACCTAACTACTACTACTCATGTTTCACAAAACACAAACACAATGTACGGACGAATAAAGTAAAAATCTGACATTTGTGTAATAAAACTGAATAACGCACGTGTCAACTTCATTTGTTTTCTATCGCGCGCTACGATTCACCTATTTGCGCGTGGACCGTGAGCGCACGAGCTGTATGACAATATCTATCATTTTCTTTCTCGAAAACTGTTGCATTTACAAAAAAAAGTTATTTAGATTTTTGTTGAGAATAAAATTGTCTTTCCATTAAGATAAAAAAATATGGAGCATTCAATTTAAGAAAAGTATTATCTTATAAATAATTTTTTTATTTGACACCCTGTATAAGATTTTCATATTTCGCTTTATAGCACGTGTCGGTTCACACAACTTTTATTAGTAACTTTTTTACCTATATTCGCAAAGAGCAAAAATATATTAAAACCCGTATCTTTTGACTCAGGCTGTATATCATATGTATATATACACCATGATAAAACGGTTTGATTTATCAAAAAATTCGACTTATTGTAATATGAGTTATCGGTATAAAAATATGAACATTAGCATAGGCTTTTCGTCGGAAAAAAGTTTAGTTCGAGTAATACAAAATTTTGGGTTATAGAGGTTCAAGTTAACAAGGTTCTACTGTATTGTATGGAGTATTTCTCTACAAGATACTACTAGACTTTGCGATACAAAAATAGAACCTTTTGGTAATTGTTTCTTGATTTCCTTCGTTGCAATTGAAGATAATTAATACGAAAGTATAATATTGTAAACAATATTACATTACTATTAAGCGGGTAGTTCAGATACGAGAGCGATGCTCGCTTTCTGAACAAAGCTTTGATTATGGGATGGGTTCGATTCCCCAGCGTTACAACGCAACGTATAAAAATTTTGTACTGGAACCCACTATTTACAATCCTCCAACTCAGTTATCAATAGAGGGATCTGAATGCAAAAAACCTCCTCTGGAATTTCGTTCGAATTTGATATTAAACTGTAGGGTCATGTACTTCCACCTTAGCGCTGAGGAGAAGCACGTAGCAAAGGAGGCTTCGGTCAGACGAAAAGGCTGTTGAGATTTAATGACTTGGTCTTATCATTTTAAGGAAAATTGTTGCATCTAGAATGCTATAAAATATCGACATTAGTTCTGTAAGTCTCTTTTATATGACTGGAGACTAGAAATTACTCCTTTATAAAATTTGTATAAAAAACAACAAGTAAGTCTACGCTTTGTCTCGTGATAAAACTAATATGTGAAATTTGAACCTCACTGACTTTGATTCTAGATGAGGTCGTATAGAACAATTTCCCACCTAAGTTACGTCATTATATTTAATTGGGAAAACATTGAAAATTAAATATTTAAGTAAGTAGTTTATGATTAATCATTCTGCAACACTTTTTTGTTTCAGGTGCCACTTCTAAGGTTGTGGCAAATCAACAGTTTACATAATTTGCGGTAAGTAAAACAGTAAACCATATTTAATATGAGCTTCATACACCTAAACTTGTCTCATTCCTTAGAAAAATGATATAAGAAAACGAACATTACATTCTTTTGCTTTGAACATGACCTGAAAACGCTTCGTTATTAGCTAAATTTTCTAAAGGTGCAGTAATTCTGCATCTTGTTAATGAATGTATATGCAAACTTTTTTATTGTTTTGATGTTTAACATCCGCTTTGTGAGATTAATTCAAATAATGGAAGTATTCATGCAACTTGTTTCTTAATAATAATTCAGTTCAGAAAGCCATTAGGTCATAGACTTGCAAGGAGCGTTTGTCGCAAAAAAATAAAAACTTCTATTCATTTATTATGAAAATTATCAATAAAAAGTGATGGAAATGGTCGTATCATAGTTATCACACATGACAAATAGTAGAAAAGTCCATCGGATATAACAAACCTGCATATATGTGCTTCCTGAACCTAAAAAGCCCCTTTGATAGGGTGAGAAGGAACGATATTATGAACATATTAGAAACACAGCAAATAGAACAGAATATAATACAATTGATTTAAGAAATAAGCGTGAATAATAAAGCAAAAGTCGGAATGCCAAGAGGAGAAACTGAATACATAGACCTGAAGGGAGGAAGGGGACTCACTTAGCCCGCTACTGTTTAACATGATAATGGATCAAATAATTCACGAAGTAAAAAAACGAGAAGGATACAGAATGGGAGCTCATAAAATCACTACAGTATGCTACGCTGATGACGCGGTACTGATAGCCGACAAAGAAGACGACCTACAGAGACAGCTCCATATCTTCAATGTCACAACAAGGAAATATATCATGAAAATTTCAACGGAAAAGACTAAATGCATGGTGATCAGTAAGGAACCGCGTAGATGTAAACTGGAAATATAGGGAAAAAGCATAGCAATTGAAATCAGGAGCGAAAGAAACCTGGCAGCAGAGGTAAAGAGACAAGCAACCAAAGCGACGAGAGTTAGTAGCTGCCTACGGGAAACAATACGGAAGAATAAATATATGACCACAGAAAGCAAGATGAGGGTATATAAGACGAGTGTGAGGCCATTCCTAACTTACGCAGCGGAGACAAGAGCAGACACGCATAAAACAAAATAGATCAATAACGTAGAAATGAAAATATTAAGAACGATAAAAGGCATAACGTTGAGAGGTAGACAAAGAAACAGTACCATACGAGAGCAATGTAACATCCAAAACGTGAACAAGTGGATAAAAATGAGAATTGGAAGGAACATGTAACAGGATGGCACCGGACCGAATAGCAAATATACGAACGTATGTAAGAACAACAAACCCTATAGTAGCATACCAGTTGGAATACCATCAGAAAGATGGTAAGATAATATACAATCAACCACAACTGAAACGGAATAAGAGGCAGACAAACAGGAGCAATCCTAGTCATGTGAAGAAGAAGAAGAAGAAGAAGAAGAAGAAGGTAGTTATCATGGTGGCTATGGACGCTTTAATTTTAATATTAGTTGTTTGCTGTTTAGTGACACTACTGTCACTACTTTTTACCGAAGTGATAAGTAATATTGAATGATCTAATGATTGTTATTGGAAACCATAGATATACATATTTACATCTCATGTAAGTGCAATCAAGTATGATAATATAGTTTTCCCATGATTTTGGGTTTTTTTCTTAAATGTGTTAAGTTTCAGTTGTGATAATGTAGCTACTTTTTGAATAATTTTGTGTTCACAGATATAATTAAAATATTTGTACGTCAGTGTATAGATTTATTAAAGTTTCATCGTGGAAGCGTTAAAAAACATATTGTACCAAAAACGGATGTTAGTCATATTATTTTGGTATAATTTCTTTGACTAAAGCTAACGTACAATTTTCCAATAGAAAATTTATACAAAGAATTTTGACAAATCGTACGATATTTGCCAAACTTTAAAACTTCAAAAATAAGGGCGCTATGATTTTTTGAAAATTATGATTTGAAAGACTTTTTATTAAGAAAACCGTTAATGTAATTGACCTATACTTAACCTACTTAATAGCTATTAGTTTTTAGATATATACTAAGAATAAAGTTTATGAAAAAAGCAATTCTAAAATGGGAAATTCCCAACTTTTTTAAATTTTCGCGAAACGTTTACCGAAAACGGCTTGTCTTATTTTGATTAAACTCTGGTAGGGGCACAGAATGATTGCCTACTTATTAATGGAACTCGCTACTGAAAGCTTTCACGAAATTTTGGATAATTTAGATTTAAACACATTGTGATTCAAAAACCATTAAAGGAATGCCAAACTGACCTGCAATTAAAAATTAAAATAACATTTTACATCGCATATTTCCTTCCTTGTGCGTTCGGGGTTTAAGGCCGTCTACCCCAACGCTGGACACCAAACTGCAGCCACTTTAAAAGGCAATGCGTTTAGCAGGCAACAAAACGAATTTCTTACAGTGTTCTTGAGCTTTGGAACGGTGATGGTTATAAGAAAACTTAGATAAATTTTGACATTTGGTTTGTGTGTATTATCTTCATGACGGATGGTAGCTTGTAACAAAGTGAAAACAATCTATTAAATTAAGTCACATGTATTATAAACGTGGGTTGGTTTCACTGAATTTTCGGACTTCTTTTTGGTAATTTTTATCATCACTACTTATTATTATTTCTATAGTTTTTTTTTACTTTATTTCAATTTTGAACATGTTTTCTGCTAGATATAAATGGCAAGTGGAAAAGTCGCCTATTTTGGGCCACTTTTGTAGCCACTTATTATATACGGTATTTAGCGGTTCCTCGTCATTAGAAAATAGTATGAGTAAAAATGATTAAAAATTAAATAATTCTGTAAAATGCGCAATATTAAAATTTTCAAGTCTTATAATATATTATATTTATTTATTAATAATGATAAGGCTGTACACCCCATGAAAGAGTTTGGCCTGCAAGTTCGAAGGTCAGAGTTCCGGTATCGTCGCTCTCACAACCGGTTGTCGCGTGTCAATTCATGACACGTGGTGATGTGGTGTGCATTATGCAGTTGACACCCGCATAAGTACTCTTTGTTTATTCGGACGCAGGTACCCAACTATTCAAAGTGACTGGGTACGCCGGCCGCCAGTCATCAAGTCGGGGAATTCAACTCCCGACCTTCCGCACCTGAGCCCACTACTCTAACCACGGGACCACGCTGGTGCTATATATATTTATTATTTATATATTGATAAAATTTGGTGTCCGATAAAGGGTCGAAGACCTATACAGCAATCAATTTTCATTTCTTGGGAAACCTTATCTCCCAGGTTTACTGTGAAGTTTCTAAAGTTTTACTTTAGTAGCCTCTAACATGCTAATTTTTATACTACAAGTATACAGGTTAGTTATACTTCTTAATCTAATTTTTACACATTTAGAATATTAAACAGAAGGTATCGCTATACACCAAAAGGGGAACGAATTCACTATAAGCGCATTCATATTCAGTTTAAGTCTGCGCATACTATTACTTCCATATTTTGGTAATAATAAAGCAGATATCTGCTGGTTTCTATTTTGTAAATTACCTTGTATAGGGAGTATTATTGAAACTATGGGAAAGTCTAGCCGACGGTTAAGGTTTACATTTTCTAATATAAAAATTCAAATGCGGAAAAAGAGAAGCTGATTCAAAGAAGTTTAAGGTTTATAAAACATTCATATTAGAGAGTTCTGCTGTGTTAGGGGTGGATGTAGGTACCCTTTATTATAATTTATAACTATTTATTTCACAACGGCAACGCAGCAGCACAGCGCCCTTTTTTACTTTCCCATCCTCCCAATATAGGAATGTATTGTTTCCTACGGAATCAGGAATATCCCTGCAAAGGTACGCTTAAACAACGGCTATTGTTGAATTTAAATTTCGTAATTTTATAACTTCCGAGTGTATAAGCGTCAATGCCATTAACAAAGTGATGTCTGGAAGACAATTAAATTTGGGTAGAGCAAATTTATACAACCCTTGTGCAGCTAAATTGAGTTTGAATTTGATATGAATAGCGTGTGTGAGGTTGAATGGCCCGTCCAGTTCGCGCTAATGACAATTGGCTACCGTGAAAGGGTTGTACAGACTATAATGGAATAGCACATTCGCTGCTACAGAATCGAGATGAATGCAAAATTTCCAAATGAATAGGCAACGCCCACGCGCATCTCTATTAATTCGATCTGACAGAGGTGAGATTGAAAGATGGAGTTTATGTTTCTGCGGCACATGAGTGACTTCTATCACGTATATTTATTTAAAGCTGATTACATCTTAACCAATGTTATGAACTCAATAAATAGACCCGGCTTAGAATTCATAACACAAACAGGGAGTTGTTTAAATGTTGAAATGTTTGATAAACATTAAAAACATATGGATTTCTGGATTTCATCTGTTCTTTGAATACTCAAAACCGCGATTCCTAGTAGCCTAAATACACATTTCTCATAGAAAAACATTTTTCTTTTATTTATATACACATCAACAACATTAGAACCTACATCTGAAAAACTGAAAGCTATAAACTATTTGCGGTTTTGTAGACTTTTAAAATAGCCTGTAATTTATAATATCGCTAATTGGTTAATTGATGTAAGTCTCTATATTAATTCCTTATCACTTCTACCTGTTTCAAACAGAAGTCAGATTTATTTAGGACTATTAGATGCTATTAATATATATACAGGGTGTTCCAGAATTACCACTAATGCGTCTGGTAGCCGTGTTCTCCTATGCTTTCTGAACAAAAAACCTAAGAACAAAATTTGTCTCTAAGGCTTAGTTTTCGCTCACGAAGCAAAAAAAGAATAATAAACTTGACAACACTCTTGCAATTACTTTAACGGAATTAAATAAACAGAGGAGACTGTCTGTTACTAATAATGATTATGCAAAAGGAACATAATAGAATGTAATTTAGAATTACGAGCTCCCTTAGGATGCTTCTTTGAAAAAAATTTAAGTAAATAGGATATTTTAATGTTAAAAAAAGCTTATTGAAATTAATATTTTATTTATTAATAAACTACAACATCTGCTCAAAATGCGCTCCATCAGCTTCAATGCATTTGGTAGCTCGCACAACAATCGCCTGTTTTACACTCTCTAGCATTCGCTCAACGGTTGCTGCTGCTTGATGTTTTCTGTTACTTAATTGTTCCTCATTGTCAACAGGCGTTAAATACACCAGATTTTTTAAGTGTCCCCATAGCAAGAAATCCAAAGGCGTCAGATCTGGGCTTCTGGCAGGCCAGGGCACTGGTCCTCCACGACCTACCCATCTTTGTGGATAATGCTGATTAAACCACTGTCTCACCAATGCCGCATAATGTGAAGGAGCCCCATCGTGTTGCACCCACATATCACGCTGAACCAGAACAGGAATGTCATTGAAAAGATAAGGGAAATTTAAAAAATTTAAATAGTTATCTGCATTCAGTCTTGGGGGTAGTATAAATGGCCCAAGAAGTTTATTGCCGATTATTCCTGACCACACGTTCACAGAAAAACGAACGTGATAGTTTTGCACTTTCAAAGCTTGGGGATTTTCATGTGCCCATACATGTTCGTTATGAGTATTGAAAATACCATTTCTTGTGAATGTTGCTTCATCCATCCACAACAGGAATCTTGGATTTGGTCTGTTGGTTTCCAAAAGCCACTCACAAAAATTCCTCCTAGGTTCGTGGTCGGTATCCAACAAATGCTGCACCCTTGTTTTATGAAATGGATGTAGCCCATCATCTTTTAAAATTCTTGGCACGGAAGACTTGGATGTTTCAAAATTTCTGGCAATCGACCGAACACTTATACTGGGATGCTGACTTACAAACTCCAAGACGTTTTCTTCCAAATTAGGATTTGTAACTCTTCGCGGCCGACCTGCATTAGAATGACTTGGAAGAATATTTCCAGTCTCCCTAATTCGTTGCATTGTAGCCCGTATTACAGTATGACATGGATGTCTCCGATCAGGAAAACGGTCGGCATAGACCCTTGAAGCTTCGCGTTGTAATTACCATCGCATTCGCCAAGAACCAAAATCATGTTTGCATATTCACTTGCAGTATAATCCATAGTAACGTAATAGTTATTTTTATTACAAGTGCCGAAAACAATTCATTACATACAAGTGCAGAATCTGCACGAGTATATGGAATTGTTTCCGGCACGTGATATAAACAACATTTTACCTACAACTGTTCACTGAAAAAATTATTATAAAGTGATTAAAATTTATAAAAAATTGATACTATCCCGTTAAGTCGTCATTTTACGACGTTGCTAAGCGCGTTGCTAAGGTTTGTTGATTGCTTCGTGGTTTTTGAGCGCCATTAAAAAACGCATTATTAATTCCGCGTGCCTGCGCATGTTCATTGTGCTGTGTTAAAAGTGAAATAAATTGAGAAATGAACGATTCAGATAATAGTTTATTACATGCCTCCAGAAATTTTAGACGCGGCGAATCAAGCTGTGTCTGATTTATTACCGACAAAATCAAAGAGAACGATACGAGATAACATACAACAGTTTTAAATCTTGGTGTAATGAAAAAAAAAGATAATGTATGTATGTAATGTAAATAAGAGAATGTGATGCTGGCGTATTTTATGGAAAAATCAAAAGTTTATAAAGCTTCCAGCCTATGGAGTCATTATTCGATGTTAAAATCTACATTGAATATAAACGAAAATGTTAATATAGAAGAATACACAAAACTAATAGCTTCCCTAAAACGCAAAACCGATGGATGCAAAAGTAAGAAATCTAAGATATTAACAAGAGATGAATTTTACAAATTTTTAGTCGACGCAGATGATGCCAAATATTTGATGAAGGAGATAATCATAATATGTACTGCTAACAAGTAACAATTAATCTTTTTTTTATTTATTTTATGTTGCTTTCATTATTGGAATTTCAGGAGCTTGCCGACGAATAAAACTAGTGAATTTGCTTATCGATCATATAGAGGACAAAGGAATATTTATAAGTGTAAATATTCCCCACACGAAAACAAAAACTCATAGACAATTTACAGTGTAAAGGTACAATATATGGCAAATACTTGTCTCTCAGACCTAAAGATGTTGGGCATGGTCGTTTCTTTTTAACATGTAGATGTGGGAAAAGTACTGTACAACCTGTTGGCAGAAACACCATGGGCAAAATTCCTGAGAAAATTGCAGAATATTTAAAATTACCAAATCCAAATCGCTACACAGGCCACAGTTTTAGAATGTCTTCTGCAACATTATTGGCAGACACTGGAGCAGACATAATCAACCTGAAACGCCACGGTGGTTGGAAATCAACGACTGTGGCAGAAGGATACATTGAAGATTCGATAGAACAGAAGATCAACATTGCCAAAAAAATTCTTGGAAGTGAAAATCAGCCTGATACTTCTGGAATAATAGTTTCGAATGATAACCATTGTGCCACTGAGAATGTTGAAACAGAGGAAGTTAACGTTAACACGGTATCTAATAAGAAAATTTTGAGTTCGAGTTGTATTAATATTAATAACTGTACTAATTGTGTAATACACATTCATAAACAATAAAAATAATTCATTTCTATGTTACTTAGGTATTTCTTTATCATAGTCAATTTGACATTTCTGTAAACAAAAAACACATGTGTTTTTTGGAAACCTCGAAAGCACAAGTGCATTAAACGTCTCCTTCCCAACCGTAGTCAAGGCTATTTTAGTTACGTAATAATAATAAAATCAAACAGTTGTAGGTAATAGTTAGGTATTTTATAACAAGTGCCGAAAACAATTCATTACAAACAAGTGCAGAATCTGCACGAGTATATGGAATTGTTTTCGGCTCGTGATATAAACAACATTTTACCTACAACTGTTCACTGAAAAAATTATTATAATGTAATAAAAATTTATAAAAAATTGATACTATCCCGTCAAGTCGCCATTTTACGACGTTGCTAAGGTTTGTTGATTCCTTCATTGTTTTTGAGAGCCATTAAAAACGCATTAATTCCACGTGCCTTCAATTTGACATTTCTGTAAACAAAAAACTTATGTGTTTTTGGAAACCTCGAAAGCACAACTGCATTAAACGTCTCCTTCCCAACCGTTGTCAAGGCTATTTTAGTTACGTAATAATAATAAAATCAAACAGTTGTAGGTAAAGTAAATTAAATTATCCAAAACACAAAATAGCTTAAGTAGACAAAATAATAACCGTCACTGTCACAAAATTTGGAAATTCGAAATAAAAACATTTTTCAAAATCACGATACCTGCTTAACTTGCTTAAATTACCATGGTTGTCAGCTTTAGTTTCTTGAATGTTTCTTGCTTCTATCAGTTCTTTCAAGAAATTGATTAATGCTTTAAATCATGATTTGATGGTGATTTTAAGTTGTAATAGACTCATTTATTGATAAATTAATTATCTTCTTTATATATTTATATAAACTATAAACTAAATATACGATATTAAAGGTGATACCTTTAACAGGTCCGTGTGAGAAAACTAAGCCTCGGAATAAATTTTGTTCTTAGGTTATTTGTTCAGAAAGCATAGGAGAACACGGCTACCTGAAGCTTTAGTGGTAATTCTGGGACACCGTGTATATGTATACATATATGTACACATGTATAATATAACATTAATATGTATTTATATGTATTAAATAGTGTAGTGGCAGTAAGAACAATAAGTTTTACAAGGTATGCTTGTACTACCTTGATAGAAGTTTGCAATTTCTACAGTCGCCACATGTTACTCAAAATAAATAAACATTTACTTGACATTGACGCATATTTGCACAGTAAATGAACTTCCATCTCGTCGTAGCTTATTTATTTATTAATAAAGCTAGCTTAATGAAATATATTCAAACTGTATTACATCGAGAGCTTCAGGGCTAGAAAACATTGCTCGTTATATCCATTAAATGCTATATTCGGGAAAAAAAGACGAATAGAATATTAAAAACACTAAAATATAAAACATCATGGTCACGAACGACTAAAATATATTTTCTACTTGAAAAATCATAAATTGAACATTATCTGCTACAAAATAAGCAAACCCATACAGAGATGCATATCATCAACAGCCGTTCTCAGATAAGCTTTTTGCCTTTAAGATTCCACGATTGCAAGCTGGATTAGGAAATTTTATGTGGTGGGTTGCAGCAAAAAATTGTTATACACTACTTGGTAATGCTGGGGAGTCGAACCCAGAATCAACATTTTTCTCAAGAAACGAGAACTGTACCAGGTGAGTTGCCACCACACCTACAGAGCTGCATATGAACATATACACTAATTACAGCTTTCGGCAATTTTTGTTAATATTTCGTTGTTCGTGTGATTTGAATGGTAAATTCTTGACATGAAGGAAACTAATAGAACTTGCCGGACAGTTTATATGTGATTTGCTGGGGTTACTATAGAACTACTATTTGAAAAAATACTTGGTATTTTATTAAGACAATCCTGTACACTATCTACTTTCTCGATTGTACATAGAATTCGAAGTTCATGGATGAATTTCTTTTGCAAAATCAACATGATTTACCTATAAAAAATATAATTTTTGTCTTCGTAGCATGTTTTCTTAGTATTTAGAAAACATGCCTTTTTAAGTCAATGTTTATTTTTCACGGCCAACTAAAATATGTATCTAATTAATTTTAATAATTGCTTATTTACAGTCTATTCTTATATCATATAAATGAGTGTTAAGTGGATGGTGTAGGTATGGGCATGGAATATTCTACTAACTTGAGGGAAACCATCCACTGATTTTTTTCAATTGCGTGTGCCAACTACAAGATTATATGACACCCTAATATTACAGTGAATACATTTAAATTAGCAATTTTGATTCTTTAACAAATTCACACACTTTGTTTATATTTTGTGGCGTGTCACTGAGGATATCTTGGATGGTGTCTGGTAGTTTAATTTTAGAAAGGAAAATTCTAAGGAAAGTGTTTGGACCTATAAATGATGCTAGTGTTTGGAGGATACGCATGAATCATAAATTGAAAGAACTATACAAAGAACCTGATATTGTGGCAATAATAAAAAGCCATAGAATAGCATGGTTGGGACACGTGCATAAAATGAAGCATCACCCAAAACAGCTTTAGAAAAGAAACCTGAGGGAAGACGCTTAACAGGCAGGCCTAGAAAGAGGTGGTTGGATGATGTGGAAGAGGATTTAAGCCTAATTAGAGTACGAAGATGGAGAGGGAAAGCTGATAAAAGAGAGGAACGGCAGAACGCTGTGGAGCGAGCCAAGGCTCTTTGAAGAGCTGTGGTGCCAAGAAGAAGTCTGGTAGTTTAGTACTCTGTTTGCTTCTGTCATATTTTTTGCTGAACAGTTATTAGCGATTCACGTTCATAACATACAGGTTGTTGTTCACCTAGAAAGAGATACTTATGAGTTATGACAGCATGACTTCCTCTTAGTCTTGTTAATATAGTTTCTTCCGTTCCGTATACGACATATTCCACACGCCTACCACTCCTTTTATCTTTCTAAGCTTGTTTCCTGTCGTTTGTTCTCACTGTTGTTGCTATCGTTGTAGTACTTGTTCCTTGCAGTAGTTCTTGAAATCTTTTGAAGTGATTTTATTTAATGTTTCAGTTTTCCCAGTTGTTATCATTTTTGCACCCTTGACCACCATTTCATTTCCTGGTATGCCACAGTGGCCCGGAATCCAAGTAAGATGACTTCTGTGTCTGTCTTATGTAGGTATTGGAGATGCTACTGTATTTGTTTGTACAATAGGGTTTAATGGATAAATCTGATTTAAATGATACCGTATCCTTTGGAAACACTCTGCTATAGCTGTAAGTACTGCTGTATGGTTGGATACTTAATTGTGGAGTTGAAATGCAGCACCCGTGTTTTTGATTGAAAAGGCATACTCTGCATGGTTCAGGGATTTGGAGCCGTTTGTGTAGCATATTCCGTAATTTGGAAACTGGCCACATGTTTCTGCCAAAATAGTTCGATATTGCTGGTGGGTCGTATTTGCCTTAATATGTTTGGATTATTTGGATAATTTTGGACATGGTTTTAGCCAAGGGTATAGGAAAGGGCATGATTTAAAGAAATTTACAAAGTTCATGTCTATGTTGCACTTATAGAAAGTATTTGTAGCCCTAAGTCCTCTTGGTCTGGGTTTTTTGGATATTTATTAAATTTACGAAAATTTATGTGGTCAACGATTGTATTTCTTATTGATTTATTTTTTTCACTAAACAAGGTTATACTATATCTCATCAGAAAGATATCTCTTCGAAACTGTAACGGAGGTTCGCCCGTTTGTACACAAATGCTTGACACTGGACTTGCGCGATAGGCTTCTGTCGCAATTCTGATACTAGTATTGTGTACCAGATCTAATAATTTTAAATACGAATCTTTTGCAGCATCATATATAGCGCAGCCGTAGTCTATCTGGGATCAGATTAGCATTGGCACATTTTCATTCGTGTTTTTCTGTCTGCATCCCAAGATTTGCTGTTTACCAGTTTAAGGACGTTTAAGGAGTGAAGGCATCAGCCTTTATCATATTTATGTGATAGATCCATGTGAGGCATTGATAAAAGGTTAAACCCAAGAATCGAACCGTATTTGTGAATTTTATAGGGGTTCTATTTAAAGTTAATTTTATCAATTGGTTTCTTCTCAAACTGTTAAAATTTATACATACTGTTTTGTTTGTTGAAAATTTAAATCCAGTTTTATTTGACCATGTTTCAAGGATCCACTGATTTTACTTCCACATAAAACTTGGATTTGGACTTGGAACACTGGAGCTTCAATCTTCTTGGAACTGCAGGTCTTCGAGAAGAGTTTGATAGTTGGTGTATACCATGATGCGTTCTTCGTTAGGGGAGAGTTTTAGATTGGAACAGCTGAAGTATTTTAGTGTTGGACGTTTTTGTGCAACCCCAGAATTGCATACTATACGTGCGAGTTAGTTTTAACGCGGTTTTATAGAGGAGAACTTTATTTTGCAGTGAAAGGTGGGGTTGTTTTCCAATTCAATCTTTATATTAGTTTAGTTTTCTAGTCTAGATGCTTTCTTTTGGCTTTAATATCCTGTGTCCATGTGAGTTTTTGATCAAGATGCATATGTAGAAGTCTTCTGTCTTGATTGGTATACCGGTACTGTTGATTGTTACTTGTAGACATGTACTATGTTTATTGGTAAATGTAACTTGACCAGAATTGAAATTATTAATTATAACTTCCAGGAACGCCGAGTATCCCAGTGGTAAGGGGCTAGGTTCGCAAGGCGAAGTCCTCGGTTCTAACCTTGGGATAGGCAGAAATTTTTGTGTAATCCCTAAGGTCGGTATCGAGCTCGGTAACCATTTGACGTTAGGTTGATGATGATGATGATTCTCTGGGTCGGAGCAAGCTCCTGCACTTAGGCCACCAGGGCCCATTGTGCTCCCTAGGGGTTGCAAATAACTTCACTCCCTGAACAGGTCCGTCGCTTCGGCGAAGGACAGAATCCTGTTCAAGGGCGTGTCTTCAATGTCTCTTGGTTCAAGAAAGGGAGATCCAAGGGTTTGTGTCTTAAGGCCACTAATGCCTTGCATTTGCAGAGGACATGTTCAGAGGTTTCCTCTTGCTCTTGACATTTCCTACGCTGGTTGTTTAGCACAATCCCTATAGCGTGGAGATGACTATTCAGGTGTCGGTGGCCTGTAAGGAGGCTCGTTATTATCCCGATTTGTCTTCTGCTTAGATTCAGAATATAGTCTATCGATTTAGGCGTAGGTTGGTTGATGAAGGCTCTAGCCTGTCTGGGTGTGAGTCTGGAGGTCCAAGAGTGCTGAAATTGCGCGTTTGTGTGATTCCAGATCTCATGCTTCACATGTTTGGGGGCTATTCCAAAAGCTGGCTCTGGACTTAATAAAGGTTCAGACGCCCCAGCCACAGCCAGGGCATCAGCTTCCTCATTGCCACTTATTCCACTATGGCCCGGAACCCATAGGATTTTCACGTAATTCTCAGGTGAGAGTTTGACAAGAGTGGCTCGACATTCCTCGACAAGCCTAGACCCTATCTTGGGAGATGTTAGCGACTTGATGGCCGCTTGACTGTCCGAGCAATATAGATGTATTTACCTCTATAATTTCCATGGAGGTTTTCGTTTGCACAGGCAGTAATCGTAAAGATTTCTGCCTGGAAGACCGTAGGATACTTGCCTAGGGCAAATTTGATTTGACCCTGGGTTTGTACCCATATACACCAGCGCCGGTACCATTCCTGTTCCGTGACCCGTCTGTATACCAAACTAGGCCACCGGGTCTAAGAAAGGGCCGATCGTCCGAGAACCATTCATCCCGGAGAGGGATGTGAGCCTTGTAGGGTATGCTAAAGGAGAAGTAGGAGGTCATGCCATCACTTCCCATTGAAGAAACGGGAGTGGTCGCCTTCAACTTGGAGGCAACTCTGGCATGTCCTACGTTTTCCCGAATCGGTTTCCATTGCCCCGTACACATCAGCCTATACGTCTCAATCACAAGATGCACTTCCTTGGCCGCTATCGCTGTCGGAGTTGTTTGCATTGCGGCCGTAATGCCCAGACAGGGACGTTAGCTTACAATTAACGGCGCTTCTCCTAACCACTGACTGGCCAGGAGAAGTAACAAGGCCACACACAACATCATACATACAATTAACACAAATAGTGAAAATGAAGAGACCGAATGTAGCTGCGGGGTGCGGGAGGAGCGTGATGCAAGTCCAAAGAGGACCCATCACCTTCAATTAATCCCGAATGTATGAATAGCAACCTCGACACCGTAAGGTAAACGAGGAATTGATAAACAAAGAAAGAAAAAATTATAACTTCCATCTTGTAAAAATAATTTTGTGGAAAATCAAGGTGGTTCTGTAGATTTTCTGAAGCTAGTCGAGACAGATAATATTGTCAAGTCGTTATAGAAGGTAGAAATTTCAGTATTGTCTGTAGTACAAACATCAACGGTGTACGGATGTATATTAGATAGAGCAGAGGGCGCAATACATTACCTTACGGTATCCCAGCAGCAATCTGATAAAACCTGAGACTGTAAATAATGTTGCTTAATATTTGAATTTTTCATAGATTTTAATATACTTCTTATTTACCATTTTTCAAAAGGACCAGTGAGCAGTAATTTGATTTTTCCTTGAGAGCGAAGTAACGACTTTTTAAAAAATTGGGTTGGTGTCATATTCAAGCGTTTTTTGAAACTATTCGATACAAAAAATAATTCCCTCCAAGGCCTTTAGATCTTACGTGTGGTAGCAATAACTTCTCACCGTGTCTACTAATTTTAAAAATTATTGAACGAGAAGTTATCTATTAGATCACGAAACATATAATCTTTTTACTGCACACCAGTCCGTTATTTAGTTGTAATAATAATAATAAGGGACAGTAGATAATAAAATACACCTCGGTTATAATGGTAGGATTTCCTGGTTATGTATGTCAAACAAAAAGGAAAAAAGTAACAAAATCAAAGCACCAGCATTTGTAAAACCATGTTCACAAGTAGCTTGAATATATTTTCGCACTTGCAATTTTTAAATTAAACGATATCTGTTGTAAATAAGCAAACTCATACATGCAACCATATTATTAACAGGCTTCTCGTCTCATTACTGGGCATCTGCCCTTCTCTGTCGTGTACTTCTCCTCAGAGTCAATGTGAAAGCAAGGGCGACAGAAATTCTACAGAATAGTTTTGGCTTTAAGATCCCACAATTGTCAATCGGATTGAGACATTGTGTATGGTAGGATGCAGCACAAGAAGTAATGCTGGGGAATTGAACCCAAGCCATAATCGACGTTTTGGCCGGAAAGTAAACGCTCGGGCAGCTAAGCTACTACGTTACTATAGAAGCATATCCATACATATGCATTCAGGAATTTTCAGTACCTTCTGTTAACATGTCGTTGATCATTGCCTGTTTATGTGCTTTAACGTATGACTACAAATAAACTTAAAATTGAAACTGTAAATATTTCACAATTCCAGGAAACATTTTACAAATTTAAGGATTATCTGAAATGTATTGGATATGGCTTTTGCGGGTTGTCCACGCAATTGAATTGAATTGAATTGAATTATAATTTTTAACACATGCTTTAAGGTAAAGTTTACCCAAAATTGATATTTTCTGGGGAACGTAAGTCAGCAATGTTAAAAATATTTTAATTTGTAATTGTTGGTTCCGGGTTGAAGTACAGATGACACATCACGGTCAAATTTAAACATTTACTCCGTAAACGCTAGTTATATGAGGATTCTCAAACTAATTAATTTATTAAGAATAATACTTTAAATTACAGAATCTAATTTTGAATTAAATTGGAAGAAAACATTGACAGTAACGTATACGACGACAATAATTTCACTGTTCTGCTAATATCATCAAGGAGATGTTCTGTGATTTATCTTGTTTTAATGACTTGGCAGAAAGTGCGTTATAATAAAGATACCAGCATTTTAAAGCTAATAATCACAGGCAGCAATCTGAAAACGATCAGTTAGTCCGCTTTTGGGGAGCATGCGGTGACATTATTGTTTAAAAGTAGTTAATAAACAAATCGGATGACGAAATTCGCTAGATTTAATTTATTTCCTAATTACTGCATTGATTTAAATATAGAATATTATCTACTAATATGACAAAGTCATTAGAAAAATAAAGGCACTTAAGGTAATAGTATTTTTGCTTTGGCGTGGAAAACAAAGGATATCCTGGAAATTTATAAACAGCATTGCTCGGTAATTCGGATTATAGAATAGCGTCTTTCCCAATGTGTAAACCGTGTACCCGGAGCTTTGCCATTTGTGCTAATGGGCGCATATATAAGGGTAGCGTCCGCGCTAGTCCAATGCACAAATCCTATTTATAAACTGAGATGGCTGGAAATGACGAAAAACCCACACGTCCAGCGGTGCAGGTAATGAGATTCTGAATCAGTTCCTCCTTTTGTTAATTCCAATACACGCTGCCAACTTTGCAAAAGATAAATTGCGTCAATTTCTTGAGCAAACGTAAACTATTACAAATATAACAGGTACACAAATTGTTGATTATAAACGTACACACCCATTTTCTACCGGGCTGCACGTAATGTAGAAACTAAATACATACAACTTGTATGCCAGATAATTAAATGTGGTTATCATGCAGTAATGTTAATGACGCATTTGTTGCAAACTAATCATTCTGCATATAGCTGAAGTTTACAGCCGTATACGGCACTAATTATACCAAAATCAATCTCTGTAAACATGTATCCGGTATTTAATTTCTCACCAATTTTGATGACTATTCTAATATTTTCGATTCGTAAATTTTTTTTGGAAACGTCTTCTTATCGGCCATTGTTTATTTAGTAGAAATGTTTAAGAACATTTTGTAAAGTTGCTACTAATTATTGAACCTTATCTTGAACAGTAACAAATAAGTCAATTTTTAACAACAAAGCGATAAGTATTTTTGATTAAGGAAAACCGTGAATTTCAAAATTCTATGATATTTGCTTTTCTATAGTGTTGGAATGTGGAACATATTAATTTTCCGAAATAAATCGTTATTGCGATTTTTATGGAAATATCTGTTTCGGGCCTTTGGAAACCCTAAAAACTGTTTTCTATTATGTCTGTGCTTGGGTATGTATGTGAAATAATGGCGGATTTGATTTTAATGAAATTTGAAAACTATTTACGAAAAATCCAAAATTAGGACCTGAAGCGGAAGCCGAACTATCTCTTCTTCCTAAGACCTTTTCATATTTCAGATTTTTTAAAAGCTTTTAATTTAATGCGTTACGTGATAGAACTTCAGATGAGCTACATACATAACCATTTTTAATTATTAAGGAAACTCCATTTACTGCCCTGTTAATCAAAAACCAGTAATTGTATTGACATAAACATTAAGCTATTTAATTATTGTGAAGTATTAGAATTATAGTGTCTATAAAGAAACAGCTGCAAAATAGAGAAATTATCGATTTTTCCAATAATATATTATCGGAATCGGTTTCCACTATTATAATTACATTTGGTTAAATGATCAATATACAACTCACATAACCGTTTGACATTATCAATGAAACTGATCGTTCAAATCTCCTAGGATTTTTTGAATATTACTTTCTTCCTTAGTTATACATCTATGTAGTAGCCCTTAAGACTAAGGATCACTTATAGGGTGTACAAATATTCTTGAGGTTAATAAAAATATTTTCCAACAAGGGTTCTAAACATTTTGATTACACTTTGTTAAGTGAACTGCAAAACTGATATATTTTGCCTTAACTGCTGTCAAAAACGAATGATTATATTGAGATAAATGTTCAGTTGTTTAATTATCGTTAACCATGAATACAGGGTTCATAAAAAAACTGTAAAAGCATCTGTTTCCGGAAATTATTTTTTGCAATAATATATTTACGAAAACGGTTGCAAGCATTTCTGTTACATTTTGTTACGTGATAGAACTCCGGAAGCCTATACAACTGTTTGTAATTTGTAATTGTAATAAATAATCCAGGCAATCCGGAAAATAATCCGTCTCTATACAGACCACTACAGGAAAACTGATAAAGCAACCTATTTCGAATAGGATAAGCAAGGAAATGAAAGAGAAAGAGGATCTGTCGGAGAGACAATACGGTTTCGTTAAAGGCTGATGTACCGTGCAAGCAGTAAGAAACGTCTGTGATATAGCAATGAAAAATGGGGAAAACCTACGAACCAAGAAACTAAACTGCGCACTTATCACCCTAGACGTACGAAATGCCTTCAACTTCGGCAATGTGGCACAAAATACAGGAAGAGGTAGAAAAGCGAACAATAAGACCTGCTAAGACTAGCGTGTAGCTACTTAAACAATGGACACATTGAAACGGCCTCCGGGGACAGCGTAGAGATAAGAAGGGGAGCGCCGCAAGGATAGGTGCGGGGGCCACTCCTCTGGAACGGACAGAGGGCTTAAAACTTAACCTTCCGGGAGAAATTTTGCTAGTTACCTATGCTGATGATCTAGCGATGGTCGCTATAGCCAAAAAACAAAAGGACCTAATGGAAATAGTAAATACCGCACTCTACAGAATAAGCAAATGGATGAAAGACAGGAAATTGAAACTAGCGCCGGAAAACACGAAAAGGAAGAAATATACGTCTATAGAATTCCAAATGGAAGGAATAACAGTTCACCCAAAGAAAAGTGTCAGATATCTAGGAATAATACCGGAGAAACAGCTGAAGTGCTGCGAATATACAACACAAGCTGTGAACCGAGCGAGCCAGGCAGTTATAGCAACCACAAAATTAATGCCAAGAGTAGGAGGGGCAGGCGAGCACAAAAGAAGAGTATTAGGCAGTGTGGTCAACTCTATTTTACTATATGCTTCGCCAGTATGGAAGGATGTTTTTCACATAGGAAAGTACAAATAAATGACCAACAGATTACAACGAAAAATAGCTATTAGAATATGCAGGCGCTACAGGACAATAGCGATGAAGGCCGCAACAGTACTAGCCAGAGTGATACCGTTGGAGCTGTTAGCAGAAGAAAGGGAGCGGAGTCACGGAAAAAGCGAGGCAAAAAAGAGAGAAGAAAGGAATAAGCGGAGGAGCAATGGAAAAATATATAGGCGGTAACAAGAAAAGTATATGTCTACATAGACTAATACCAGATATCATACTTTGGTTAAAAGAGAACACGGGGAAATAATGTATCAGTTGACTTAGGCCACGATTGGGCACGGATGCTTCCAAGCATAGCTCCACCGTAGCGGTAAAGCCCAAACAGTGAGGTGCATCTATTATGAAGAGGTAGGCACAACAGAACACACAACACTGGTATACAGAAAGTCGGAAAACAGCAGAGATGGGGGGAACAGTACCCAACCCAGACAATATAATGATGGTTATAGTAAAAGAACATGGGTAATAATAATCACAATCATAACATCAATAATGACAAAGAAATAGGAGGAAGAAAGAATGGGAAAGATATAAACAGGATGGCACTAGTCTAAAGTAATGTTGCAAAACGGTACCGGGCTGGAGAGCCGAGGAGGAGGAGGAAGGGTTTTAGGCGGTAGGAATCCGGCACTACCCTGACTAGCAGGGTGCTTATGAAGGTTCCCCTCCTCCAACTATTAAAAACAAATATTAAGGAAACTCGACTTCAGCTTTCTCTTTCCAATATTTCGCCTAGAAAAATCTCTCCGACCTCAGCCGGATTCGAACCCGCTTTCCTTCGATCTACAGGAAAGTGTGATAACCACTAAACCACCGAGACCGGCTTAGTGCGGTGTTACATGCATATTAGAAATTTAAATAAACAATAAACTGTTTTAAAAATACAGAACGAGACGCAGACATTCGATACGTTTCTTTGGTATAGTTTGTTTAGAAAGGGTAATTTGACATTAGGAAGGTGAATGCCTTAATATCTAAATTAAAATCAAATGCGATGCTGTCGAATTCCCTGGCTTGATTACCAATTAGCTCCAGTTGATTATGTTTGACTCCTGTTCTATCTTAACCGTACTTGGGAACAGCTTCTGTTATTAGCGGGTACTTCTGCTATCTGTGCGCGTTTTAATGTTCCCAGAACGCAAACTAAGTTGAGTATGCTATTGTGACAATAAAATTTTAAAAATGTAACTGTACATTCTCATTTTTTACAGTGTATAAGTAATGTGTCTTTTGGTACAAATATACTGTTATTAAGAGTCAGTATGTTTAAAGTATGCGGAGGTTCAAGCTTTTCGTTTAAACTGTAATTAAGTCAATTCGTAGGTAGATAAGTAATAATTTTGACGTACAACTACTAATACTAATTAGACAGTTCTTAAATACGATATGAAGTGAAAATTGGTTTTTTATATGTTCGTAATGTATTCTTAAAGGCACATTCAATGGAAAGTTTCAAAATAAGGTAATTGCTTAATTAATTATCGGACTACTTTTTATAACCTAAAAATTTCACTATCTAGCAATAGCTTTGTTTACTTTGTAGATCATGTAAGTAATAACAGTAAAGCAAGACTATCATTTTTATATCCGTAGCTACAAAATATATGCATTTTCTGCTTAAATTTCTAAGTGTTACAATTCCTTGTAGTGCAGTTGTAATAATTAAAGATTTTACGGCAAAGGAGTGCATCAATTAATTTTAAATACAACCACATATACATAAGAACGTTATTTCAATTTTGAATAAATGTTTTCTTTAAGTGTTTCATTTAAAACAAGACGTTAATTTTGCATTATAGATTTTAAATTATTGATCTTGAGGTATTACAACAAATCCATTTTGTTTATCAACGACTGTCCTTGTGAGACTTAACAGCGATTTTCATTTTATGGTATTCTAAACTGGGATTCAACAGTCCTTTCGTTTTGTTGTCGCATACAAATATTTGACAAAACGTAATTAAAGACTACTAGTTTGTGTTTTTTAAACAACTGAATATAAGAACCAATCCCTGAATTATCAAAAAACGTAGCTTGTACCAATTTTAAGCAAACACGTTTAGCTGACTTGTGAAAACAGGTAGTTAAATGGAGCAACCTGGGCTGTCCGAAAGTTGGGCCAAACCAAAGAAAATAAAGGCAGAGGAGATTTTCTCATTTAAGTATCTCCCTTCTTCTCACTCCACTCTCGCTCTGAACAGCCAGATATGGTTATTTTATTTCGCGACACTCCCTATCTCGCCCATAATTTGTGACGCTATGTGAATTTATGGTCTTTATTTTGTGAGCCAATTAATTAATTCGCATCCGCCATGTTAGCTCCTGCAGCAGCGAGGCCCATTATCCAAGATTGCGATGGCTTATAGCTTGACACTGCCTATAAATCTCGTTCGGGTTTCTAATATTCGCAGTAAGAAATAAGGCCGTGTAATCAGCTCTGGAACACAGCTAAGGTAGCTAACTCATCGGACGCGTGATGATTGTCCCTGCGATGGAACCGGAGGACATGCAGACTGCATGCTGACGACTTGATATCGCGCCGTCTCCACCAAGTATCGAAAGATCGCATCCGCTCACGATTCCATATAAACCACCATGTCGCCTACATTATCTATGTCTAGTTATAAAACATACCTTCTTAAAAAAAAACGTTCGCTTAATTGGGATAATTCTGAACAGATTTTCTACTTAATTCTTTGCAGACTAACAGCACAGTAAGATGATGAAACACACATTAAAAAAGTTTAAAAAGTGGCATAGATACATAAATACCGTTATATATGTGGCTGCTAATCATTAAACATACCTCCACCAAAAAAAAAGTTCGCTTAAGTGGAATAATTCTGTAGGGCTTTTCTACTTTATTCTTTGCAGACTAACAGCACAGTAAGTTGATGAACAAAACTTAAACAAATTTAAAAAGTAACATAGATATATCTATACCGTTATATATGTGACTGCTAACCATTAAACATACCTCCAATAATAAAGAAGTTCGCTTAATTGGGATAATTCTGAACTGATTTTCTACTTAATACTTTGCAGACTAATAGCACAGTGAGTTGATGACATGCACATTGAAAATTTAAAAAGTGCCGTAGATATACCAATACCGTTATCTATGCGGCCGCTAATCATAAAGCATACCTCTAATAAAAAAGAAGTTCGCTTAATTGAGATCATTCTGAACTGATTTTCTACTTAATTCTTTGCAGACTAAGAGTAAAGTTAGTTGATGAAACGCGTTAAATAAATTTAGAAAGTGTCATAGATATACCAATACCGTTATCTATGCGGCCGCTAATCGTAGAACATACCTCTAATAAAAAAGAAGTTCCCTTAATTGGGATAATTCTGAACTGATTTTCTACTTAATTCTTTGCAGACTAACAGCACAGTAAGTTGATGAAACACACATAAAAAAATTTAAAAAGTGCTGTAGATATATGAAAACCGTTATCTATGCGGCCGCTAATCATAAAACATACCTCTAATAAAAAAGAAGTTCCCTTAATTGGGATAATTCTGAACTGATTTTCTACTTAATTCTTTGCAGACTAACAGCACAGTAAGTTGATGAAACACACATAAAAAAATTTAAAAAGTGCTGTAGATATATGAAAACCGTTATCTATGCGGCCGCTAATCATAAAACATACCTCTAATAAAAAAGAAGTTCCCTTAATTGGGATAATTCTGAACTGATTTTCTACTTAATTCTTTGCAGACTAACAGCACAGTAAGTTGATGAAACACACATAAAAAAATTTAAAAAGTGCTGTAGATATATGAAAACCGTTATCTATGCGGCCGCTAATCATAAAACATACCTCTAATAAAAAAGAAGTTCCCTTAATTGGGATAATTCTGAACTGATTTTCTACTTAATTCTTTGCAGACTAACAGCACAGTAAGTTGATGAAACACACATAAAAAAATTTAAAAAGTGCTGTAGATATATGAAAACCGTTATCTATGCGGCCGCTAATCATAAAACATACCTCTAATAAAAAAGAAGTTCCCTTAATTGGGATAATTCTGAACTGATTTTCTACTTAATTCTTTGCAGACTAACAGCACAGTAAGTTGATGAAACACACATAAAAAAATTTAAAAAGTGCTGTAGATATATGAAAACCGTTATCTATGCGGCCGCTAATCATAAAACATACCTCTAATAAAAAAGAAGTTCCCTTAATTGGGATAATTCTGAACTGATTTTCTACTTAATTCTTTGCAGACTAACAG
>JABXWE010036627.1:0-13098 GCA_014611495.1 Limonius californicus
GATCTCACGATTCTTTGCGTGATATCCGTGACCCTTGTGCGTCGTCTAATTTCGGTGTACCGGATCCTATCTCTCAGACTTACGCCGAGGATTGCTTTTCCCATGACGTGCTGGGTTGTTGCCAATTATCTTGCGCTTTTTATGGTTAGTGTTATGGTCTCTGTGCCATAACTAATTACGGGTAAAATGCAACTGTCCCAGACTTTCCTCCTTAAGCTAATCGGTACCTATTGGTTTCTTAGATCCCAACTTGGTTGTACTTGGGTTCTAAGGTTAGGGTAGGCTTACAAAAAAGTCCGCCAAATCTACCTGCTAAGCGTGTAAAATTTATTAAGTTTCTGTCGCCCAAATGACAATCACCCAATTAACCGTAGCCCGCTTGGCTATCGCCCAGTTGATCGTCGCCCATTGTGAATCATCCAGTTGGTCGTCGCCCGTTTATCGTGTACCGATTCAGACACCCTACACAATTTTCTCTTACCATTGTGAAATATAAGGAGCAGGTTGATATCTTCTTCATTTTTGAGCATCGCTACTAGATCAAGATGTTTTAAGCCAGGTATCAACATACTTGCAGTAAATATATAACATGAATCAACTTCTATTTTTTAATCAGTTAACTATATTTCTTGTTGTATATTTTAAATGTAGGTGAATATCGGTTTGTAATGATATACAATTTGTATATTTTTGATGCAAAAGCAAGTATGTATAGTTCATTTCAAGATATATCGTTATTGTCTCGCCGAAGGTTGCCTGGTAAGCCCTGATTAATACTTAACGAAGCTGTAAACACAGATAAAATAACAAACTCAGCTTTAGGAATTTCATTCTTCTTCTTTGGGTGCCTATCCGTTAACGAATACCGGCGATATATATTTCATTCCTTTACAATACTATATGTAAGTTTACCTGAATGCGGCCGGTGTTTCTAAGCCGAATTAGTTCAAGTATCTCCTAAATTTTTGTTCTACCTTCTTAAAACGGATAGCAGTATATCTTGACGTCGACTATACCAGGTCATTAAACCTAGAATTTCGAAAATCCTAGGTCTCTTAATCATGCCTCACAAATGTATCAGCATCATTAAAGCCCTTTTCCCAATACCGGAACATTAAACTCGCAATTTTCAAAAATTCATAGACTTATCTCGGAGATGAGCTTCGTTAATGATTAAAAAATAATTTAGGGTGTCTTTGACTCATAGTAATAAAATTTCCTGTAGACGTTTACCACAGGGTGGACCAACTACCTTGTCGGGCTTAAAAATTGTTGATGCAACCCAACATACATCTAGGTAACCACAATCACTTTTTCTTTAATTTAATTAAATTGTTTAGTGTTGTGTAGCTATAATTAATTTTAAGTACTTGGATGCGTGACCCGAAGATTGCGATAACGCAGGGTCTCTACCGCGACGATTGACTACCCCGTAGGGGGGAGGCACTTGCCTAACAATAGGATGAAATGAACTGATAAAAAAATAATGTTTCAAATATCAAGGAAATCTTGCTTATTTTTTGTGCATTCCGCGGAAACGCAGTTGCTGTCCGCAATTGATATGCAGCCGCTATCCAAATAGACATACACCGTCTGAAAAAAATATTCAGGCGCCTTAAAACTTCTTCCAGATACGGAGGTAAATTTGTTAATTGCAGAAAATGTAGGCCCAAAACGATTACAAATATGAAAAATAAACTAGCGGTATTAGAGGCAGTTAGTGAGAATACATATGTAAGTTACAGAAATCTAAGCACAAATTTGGGCATCTTTCACAGTCAACTTCTCCTGGACCCACCTTTTTAAATTGTGTATTGCTTGGCGATTAGGTAAAGCTCTAAAATAATGGTGAAGTGGATAAGTATAACTGTTTTGCACAAGAGAAACGGCAATGGATAGGTGTTACCCATTTTAGAATTTGTTCTGTAAATGTTTGGTGTGGTATCGTGGGTTACCGTATATTTGACCTTACTTTTTCCATGAAAATTTAACTGGAAACAGTGATTGGATTTCCTACAGCACATTTTGAGACAGTTGGATTGGTACGAGTTACTTAAGTAATGTGTTTGTAAAAAATTGGATTAGATGAGGAGCTGTGCAACTATGGCCACCATGAGCAAACTGCAAGCAAAGCAAAGCAGCTATGATCCATTTCTATACTATAGAAAATTTAATAATCTCAGTTGCTGTAATACATGTATGTTGGGTTGCGTCCAACCACTGCAAAGGGAAAAGCGCGCTTCTACAATTGGTTAATTCCCAAAAATGATTTTGTACATTGTCTTTCTAATGCCAACGGAATGTTAAATAAATTATTTAAAGTTTAAGTTCGATCACCGGATATTGACTTAACGGGAGTCCTTCCCCGTTTTGGATCGACTCGAGAATAAATTTGACAGAATGAATCTTAGTTTACCTCGACATGCCAATTACATAAGGATCGGTCTAACAGTTTTTGACATGGAGAGCTTACACACACACACAAACAAGCCAACATTTTGTAAACCCCTTTTTTAATTCCCGGAGGCAGAAAACCTAAAATCTCACTATCGAAAATTTTCACGCAATACTAGGGATATGGCAGGTAAAAATCTAAAATTTATTAACCGGAATTCCTGCCGCATGGGTAGCATTAAAGAAGTCCCAGACGAGTTTCCAATTTGTCCTCCAGGGGTCAAACATTCGAACCCGAGTGCAAGGACCTTCTCAAGTTTGTTATAAATTTGCGAAATAATTAATGAAAACGGCCATACCTGGAAAATAATTTCGCAAGCGTTGGGAATTTTCAACAACAAAGTGTAACAGAAAGTTATAGCAGGTGGAAATTTTGGCGCAGGGGTATTTTGTGTTAAATTCGACTGTAGTGTTCCGGAATAATTAGATAATTGGTCTCAGGCCACGCGGTTGCCAGCTAAGCCGATATAATTGACCACGTGCCGCTTTAACTGCAATTAACTAAGGTAATAAACATAAAAATGTTTTAACCGATCGGGAAATGGAGTGTTTGCGACTAGAATCCCTTTTCGGAAAGAAACTCGTTTAGCCTAATGCTTGGCTCAGTGTTAATTTGGTAAGTACTGCCAGCAAAATTTGCAAATAAAGAAACGCGCCTTTTTATTGAAGGCCCAGAACACAAAACGATTTTTAAAATATTTTACGAAAGTGTGACAAGAGATTTCGCGAAAAAAGAAATACACTGAAACGTATTATTTTTCATTTTATTAGTAACAAACACAAACTCACACTGGTGTGACATTTACTGACATATGATGTAACTTATTAGTTTAAAAAAGACAGCTAAAGGAAACGTATAAGCTGACATTTTATATTGCATTTGTAAAACTTCATGATATTTATTCATTTTATTTGTTCATGTTACAGTTGGAATGAAATTTGAGTTTCAGTTACAGACCGATTAAACGATGTAACGTTCATCAAACTGTTACATAAAATTTTATTTTTAATTCTAAATTACTGTAGTGTTTATTATTTAATGAAAGGGTACACATTTTTCTCCTAAAGGGATCCTAGTCCAAGTTGGCAATTCTAAATTAAACATCACCTTTAACATCCACAAACAACTATATTCCTTACCCTATACATCCCAGGGCTTACGGCAGCCTACTTAAACAGGATAACGAACTGTAGAAGGTGTTGAAAGAAAATTAAATAAATCTTGACATTAAGGCTAAGGGTTGTTTTAGGTTTTGATAGGTTGTTGTAGGTTTTCTATGTTCTTAAACAAATATGTGTTTTGTGTGAATTTTGACTTTTCCTGTGTGGATTGTTCTAATGCTATTTTGTACGAGAGTATGTTAAGAGCCCATTTAAATGTTTTTTAATAATGCTTTTAATTTAATTTAACAAACATATAATTTTAGGAAATATAAATATTTGTTCGCTTATTTTGCATCAGATTACATCCGCGTGGTATATCAAAATGTGTGGAATTTCTTAACAAACAAGAAAAAAAATTCATATTTACGGTAATATAAGTTATACAAAAGTTATTTGCATAACTTACGTTTATTTAAGTTTTGTAATTGTGTTCTAATTCCTGATTGACTATAGAATATTGGGAGAAGCGTCATAGATTTAAGCAAAATGCGTTGCACTTTCAAAATTTTCACTTGATATTGTTTATCTTCTTAACACATAGAGTATGGAGGTAGGTTTCGTGTTCTTGCCGTATGTGCTCACAGTAGCATTTTGAACACCGAAGGTAAACTACCCCCGCTCTGGCTCTTAGTAAACTTGTAAATTTGTCGAATATTATTAAGTTGGAATTAATAAAATTACTTATAAAGTCATTTATTGTTCCTTCGTGGATTTAAAAGCATTACCAAGAGCCACATTTCTTTGTTCCATTGTGTTCTAGTCCTTCGCTACAATTGATGTAACAAAATGTCAACTGAGTGTGAAATGTCAAATCTGGATTCTGGAAAGAAAAGTTTCAAACATTATTTACTAAACATCAACGAATAGATTTTATAAACAGTTAAAATGTTTTTAAAAGAAGAAATCTCTATCTACAAATTTAAAATCATTTCGCTTAACTAAAAATTTAATATATTTAACGGTGATTGGAATTTTCTATGCAAGGTTATGTTTATAAAGTCCAACGATTTAGCGATCAAACAATATTATGGAACAATTCTAACAGCAAGCAAGGTATGATTAAGTTATTCAAAGTTTTCCAATTACCCGGCAGCAAGATAACAACAGCAAATTTGGATGCTAACATTCCAGCTGTATGAACAGAAGTCATTACGAGCTACTAATATATTTATTGTACATTGAGGTCTATGTCTTCCAACAACCCAGGTAAAATGTTTTTTAGTAAACCTCGGTAACGTTATTTATTAAAATTTTCATAAAAAGAAGTGTAGTCCAATAATATGTTAACCTACTATGCCACACCAAACGTTTACAAGAAAACCCCTTTGAAATTAACTAACACGTATCCAGCTTAGATCTCTTATGGGGAATAATCTGACTTATCACTATTCGCTTCACGAATGTTCGAGAATTTTGCGTCATAGCTTAACAGCATACAATTTTAAAAAATTGACCCAAGAGAAGTTTATTATCAAGAAAATTTCAAACTTGCAATCTTTTCTGAGGGTCATTTTGTGCAGTTCACGTACAAAAGTACGTCATAGTGATGAAATATATATGCTTCCAACGTTTTTATAACTGAAGTTCTACTACAACCTACATGAGTGCTTAGATCCCTTTGACTTACGTGGAGATTCTCATTCACTGCTAGTTCGTTTTCCATGTCCATAGTTATTCTGAAATTATCAATTACCTTCGTTTTTTAAAGAAATTTTATGGCGTATAAATATTTTGGTGTACTTCTAATTGAATAACGCCTAATTTATAAACAAACTTTTTGCTTATAGTTTAAGAAAATTGGCAGATGGACTTGCTATTGTCATAAGTAGACAACATAAATCAATTTAGAGAAAGAAAAAGTGAGTTTGGTTCACATGTTGTATATTGCATTGCGTCAGCCCCTTTTAAAGCGGCGTATACTGTATATATAATATTGGTATTTTTTATTTGTTTAAGATGATGTACCGTAAAATATATTTGAATCTGTGCTCAAATCACTGATGTAATGACAAATACATTTGTTAAACGTATTATCTAAGCAAGTACAAATAAACCCACATAACCAAAGTTACCGAAAAGATAACTAGAAGTTAATCTCTTAAAAATACAAGGTCACCACTAGTCCACCAAAATGTAACATGCAGCTTAAGTATGTCACAAACCAGTTAGCTATAGAGCAACCTTAAGGCAACAATTAAAGATGTCCAAAAGCGAACCTTAAAAGTCATCTTTTCGTTAACCGTAGAAGATGTACGAGAGCCAACCTTGACAGTTAGCTTCGGGTTAACCATAACAGATGTCCAAAAGCTAACCTTGATGGTTATCTTTTAGTTAACTGTAAAATATGTCTAAAAGTTAACCTTGAAAGTCACCGTTTGGTTAACCATTAAAGATGTCCGAAGGGCTCAGAGTTCAGAGTTTAAGCACGTTCTTGAAATTTCCGAGAACTTAATCTTGAAAGTCGGCTTTTGGGCATCTCCCCAACATATATACAAGAAGTCATATTAACGAAAGTATAATATACCAATTGGTTATTCGGTTTATATTCAATACCTGTAGCTTGAACTTTTGATGGACACCGATCCAGCCTGAACCAATACTGACCGTGTGTCACGAGCTTAGAACAGATCCTTCTAATTGAATTGCCAACTTGGTTACCACCAAGAGCTTAACTTAAAACATACAACTGGCGTTTTTGTTATATTAAAATATTATATTAAATGTAATGGTGTAAATGAAATACTTACCTTAATAATTACTGGAAAGGATGCACAATACCAAACTTGGGACTATAACCAAAAATGGATGCTTCTTTTTTAAGAGTATTTCCATTGCCCATGCTTTGCAAATGCTAATGTCTTAAGAAAGAACCCCCGGGAGATACAGCTCATGTCTTATGTCGTCCAACCGTCCACCCCTTAATAGTTTACGTTGTGGACGGTTCCATATTTATATTGCAATATTTATTGTAATTTTATTTATAAATTACCAAAATTATCAGTTATCGGGACGTTAAATGTTGTTGTTAAACCCACAATATTAAATAACCGTAATAGAATTGCTAATCCCTTATTTTACTTAACCTGTTCATAATGTTTAAGGTAAATTTGGTTATACTTGAAAGGCAGACAACGTAAGTACTCACAACTAATCTATAATGATTCTAGAAGATTCTTCTGTATTTACAAATCGTTTTTCTTTCTTTAGGGTTGTGGATTTATTTGAACAAATGCCACAAGAATTTAACGGCCACCTTTTACTTACGAAAAGATTATCTCTATAGTTAGCATTATGGTAGCTAAGAAGTTGAAGAAGCTAGTGTGGAATGTAACCGCGAGGATTGTCCAAAATTTAAGCCAGAAAGATGACAGAACAGTAACAAAAAGTATCATAGAACTTAGACAATAGCTTAAATAAACATACACACCTAATATGATTAATTATATTAAGGGTTCACGAACAATATTTCTGCTTTCGTTACTATTTTGTTACTCATTTATGTAAGTAAGTAATTGAGAAATGGGAAGTAAATAATAATAACATTACATTTCGGATCACGTTGTAAATAGTTTTCTTACCAATTACAGGACAATTAGATATTCGGTCAGTAGCTAAAATGACGAGTATTTTTAAATCCAATTGCAATATAGTTATTCACAACAGTATATGTAACTATTACCAACTTATTATCGTTACCTTTTAGCAGGGATTTAAAAGTATATTTTTATTGACTTTTAAAAGCTGTTATAGAACATGTAACCGAAAGCTAACCACTACAGGTCGTTTTAAAGATATGCAGCTATAACGTGCACTTAAAAGTTAGTCAGAATTCAACCTTTTTGGTTGCGATAAAGATAACTATTTAGAATAATTATTCCTCAACTTTAAGTTGAAGGTAACGGATACTGTAGTTTTGGTAACCACTACGGCGGTACAAAGGACGCCTTTAAGTTACCCCTGGTAGGTCATCTTTCTAAGTTCAGAAATGGTTACGTTGTGGACAGTCAAGGTTAACTTTGGTTATATGGTTCCTTTTAATAGAAACATTTCTTAAACTTGTTGTTTAGGACATTTCCCCTACTCCTAAACTAAACTAACAGTTGCATGTGTTGCGAACATTTTATAGAGTCGCTAAATGAAAAAGACTTACAGGTCTACCAATGCTATATAAGATAGACATACGTATGTCGTTTTTCTGAAATGAATATTTTCTCTTTATTATCTTCTTTTCGAATATTACAAATAATCATGTACGTATATATTTTTAAACTTCCGAACTTTGTGGCATTATAAAAAAGGTATAACCCTAAAAATGTTTTGTCTAAAATATGCGAAAACAGAATTGCGAGCAAAGTTGCTGTCAACAGAAGTCCGATAGTGTCGAAACTTCAGTGTACCGTTTCTGCTATGATCCTTATGCAAATTAGCTTATAAAACTCCAAGCGAAATTTCCGTTTTAACATTTAGGGCAATTATGTTGGGCCCAACACTTTTTATGGCAGGAAATACGTAAATGTTTAAAATTCTCACGTAGTGAAGGTGTGACAAAATCAGGTACTCTGAAACCTTTCTATATGAGTCCGAATAGGTAAAATCTCTTGCAAATTGTGACAATAAAATAAGCATACCTTCATGCGGCCGTAAAGTAATTAACAATCTCGAAGCTTATTTTTCTAGGACCTCTAGCGCACAGCTAGATAACGATAACACTGGACTAGTAATTAATAGTACGCGATAGTTATTGGCTGCCTTTGGGTAATTTTCAATATCATCGGAATTCTTAGTAGCATTCGAGAACCGCTGGAGCATTTAGTGATTATTAATGCACACGTTTCATTTTATAATATTTCAAAGCCCATTGGGTAGGTAAACTTCCGCGAAATCGCGAGAGAATTAATTACAAAACAAGAACTAGGGTTGTTCAATACCGTTTCTCGTACCATAAAATGTGAATGCAGTTCTCTAAGCCATATTACGTATAATATCTCGTAAAAAGTTCTCCCTCATTTTCGTGTTCCGCTTTTTGTCTTCTTTTCTTTACGGTTCTGTATAAAATTAATGCATAAGCGTTAACCTCGCCGTTTCCACGTTAATTGCTCATTTTGTTCCTCCGCTGATTACATTCCTCCTTCGCTTCTTTATGGAAAAAAGCTCAGAGGAAAGAGTGTTTTGACAACTATATAAAACCTGAAACGAATTCCTGGCGGTATTGTAATTCCCAAATGCTTTTTCTTTATAAAGGACCTTGGGCAAGGATAAAAAATGTACTAGTTGGTTAAGCTTTCTGCAAGAGCTGCGAACTAAATTGCTTGTAGGTTAGCAGGCCCATTTCTAAACTAATTAATGATCAAAGCCACTTGTACCGGGTTTTTACACCCAAGTAAAAAGTACTAAACTCAGAATATTAAACTCGGTTATATTAATGGTTCTGGGTGTTATTGAGGTCGCAGTTAATTGTGAAATTATCTCGCTTATTTATCCGAATTATTGCAAACAATTTCAGGTTTTTTATGGTTCCAATTCCTCCTGGAAATTATTCATCATATCATTTTTATCAAATGAAACCATGGACGTTCCTAATACTCACTATTACGAGTATAGTTCAACTGAAGCCCATCTTTGATCAACTTAGCCTTGTAAACAAATACAGTAGTTCAAATGACGTTGGTTAATGTTAGTAGAATTCGTGAACAACATATTAATAAGTTTCTGATGTTTGAATTTGATTCTGAATTTTAAAACTTCGATTTTGTGGGTGCGGTCCTACAATTTTTAAGTGCTAAGGGTGTGCAGCCATTGCAGATTCATACGTGAAGGCAAGCAATGTATGTGAATGCTTGTATTGCGTACCCAACTGTGAAGGAATGGTGCCGAAACTTTAGGAACGGAAAAGAGAGTACTATGAATGACCAGCGACCAGGTGCACGGTGTACTGCATTAACAGAAAACAATGTGGCATGTGTGGAAGGCTTTATTAGAGAAAACCGCCGAATCTCAATTAGAGAAATTTCAGAAATTGTTGGTGCGAGTGTAGGATCTGTCCATAGTATTGCTCGTAATCTGAGTTACAGCAAAGTTTGTTCGCAATGCATTCCTCGTCTTTTGTCTAATGAACAAAAATACTTGCGAATGGGTTTATCTCTGCAACACCTCACAGACTATAGGCAAAATGGCGATGACTTTCTTCTGTCAATAGTTGCTGGTGACGAAACTTTACGCCATTACTACGAGTCATCCAGTAAATTATCGTCGATGCAGTGGAAACATTCAAGTTCACCACCACCGAAGAAGTTTAAAGCAGGCAAGGTGATATTAACATTTTTTTTTACCATGAAGGACCCTTGTTGATAGAGTTTAAGGAATCTGGGGTAAATTTCAATGAAGATCTGTACAATGAAACTTTGAACAAGCTTCATCAAGCAATTAGACGGAAAGGTCCAACAAAACTTACGCTTGGGGTAATTTTGCTGCACGACAATGCTAGGCCTCATGTTGCTAATGTGGTAAAAGAAAATCTTCAACGAAAGAATGGAGGGTTTTAGAGCATCCACCCTATAGCTCGGATCTATCGCCTTGCGATTTCCATATTTTTGGACCGCTAACTACGTGTTAAAAGGTCGGCATTTTGATCTGACGCAGAAGTACTGATAGCTGTGAAAGACTTCTTCAATCAGCAGCCACAAGAGTTTTATGAGCAGGGTATACGTCGGTTAATAACACAATTGGTTAGGTGCCTTAACTGTGACGGTAATTATTTGTAATTAAATTGTTAAATTTTTTATAAAGCAAAGATGGGTTTCAAGTGAGCACACCTCGTAGTAAATAAACGACTTTTATGTTGTCTGTAACAATACCATACCCGGATCTAATGAAGTTTGTATATAAATAGCCCGGATTGAAATTGAATTAATCTTTTGCTGAAAACAGACTATTTAATCCGGTTATGATTACAGAACTAACGCGAGATCCCTAGTAAGTTAAATTCAACAAACATTCGAATTTGAGTGTTTGGAGGATAATATATGACGAACTGTCGTAGTATGTCACGACTTAGTCCTAATTGTTACAATTTTTTACCACGGTGTGAACTGGAAATCAAACGTTGCCGTTACTTGTTTGCGTTTGTCATTCAACTGGCTACCAAATAGAATTAACAACGAACTCGCTGCGCCAACATTACAAATAATAGAAAATTATGACTTGCGCTGAATGTTGTATAATCCAAGCCGTGAAATATTAATGCAGCAAGTTTACAAAACTAGCTTTTTTCCTAAAATTCCATTTTCATAGCACATGCCGAAGCACGTCTAGTAGTTTAAACTTTGCGCTTTTAATATTTTCCGAAAATACTCCAACAAAGTTGCTTAGCTTTAAGAACTTTTCGAGTATTCATTTAAAGTTTTCCAGTATCGGAACTATTTCAAAAAATACGTTTTATCGCACATTTTGCAAAAATAAACACCGAGTTCGATTAAAACTTGCTCGAGTAAATATAACTAAGCGACACGGGGAATTGCAACAAACAACTGGTTACGTGAAACTTGGAAAAGTTAATTTGAGCGTTTACTTTTAGGAAAACTTAATAAAATATGTTTCGTGCTAAAAGATTTTCGACAGTTAAAATGCTAAACATACGCATTTCCTCAAGTCAGTGAACTTCAAATTGTGCTTTTAAAGCTCTAAGAAGCTCAAAATGTTTATTTTCTTTTTGTGATTACTTAACTACACGCTGATGGGAAAGAAACAAAGTTATTTTTCAAATGTAATGGTTTTGGACGACCGAAGATGTAGCTTGGTTTGGTATATTATTGTATTAATCGCGGTAATCAATTTTTTAACAATTCGTATTAACACTGAAATAGGTGAGTGCTTTCTGCAATTTGCGTTCGAAAAACTAACGCCCTGGCGGAACTCCTAATTCTAACTATACAGCAAAAGGAATTGAGGAGAACTACAAATACTCGAAAAGGTGCAAAGTATACAGTGCTAAAAGAGCCATTACTTCCTTTCGTTAAAGCTTAAAGTTCGTTTTCTTGTCCGACTCACAAAACATTGTATCCCAGGGTGCTTCCGAACATCCGATTAAATACAATTTTAATTCTTTTGTGGTATCACTCTTATACTTTCTGTGGGATTCAGTCATGGCGTTGAAGCTAAACAATTGCTACGACTAATGGTCTGCACATTATTTTGAAACATATTGTGTAATTGCTTTACAATCCTTAAATGAAAGAACTTCTGTAGGTGTTGGGGTTAAAAAACCTGTATATTATCTATATCTATCTATATATCTCAACTTTTTCTTTTCCCGTACCCCGTACTAGCAAAACACAAACTTAAACATCATATTTATGTGTGTAGTACGGTACTAGTTTTCATGGAAATAAGAAAATTCGGTTATACACTGCACAGTTTTGATACAGATAAGCAACACACTACAAACTATAATTTTGGAAACAATTTTCGTCGAAGACGAAGAGTCATACTCAAAAAAAAACATATACATGATCAGTCAGCAGTTACACATATTTAGTTCTTAATCAAATTTCATGGCTTCTTATAGTTCATAAAGTTCTGAATGCAGTAGGTACATAACTTAAATCAGTTTATTTATTTATTTTTACCATACGAAACCTTGAGCATAATCAACAGATTCACTTAATTTAATAAAATATTCAAAATATAATTTTGAGATATACAATAGATGTTTTTTATCCTGACATTATAATAAGTGGTAAAAACAAAATTCTTTAGGAATGCAACCTAAAGTGCAAAAAGTAGATTCACAGAATGAAGAAACCCATTTTTTAGCTGCTTGTCTATTGCTGTGCGACATGTTAAAATTGCAAAAGCAATCATATGAACGCTAATAGAATGTCGCCGTCAATAGGCGTAACTCATCCTTTCACCGAAAGCCTGTAAAACCGTAATAGGCCAAAATGAATTAAAATTTACGTTGTTTGACGGGATTGTCACGTCGGTTTAAATATTACGATTTTGACGTCAGCTAGAAAGCGTATTTGTTGCAAAACAGTCACAATCTCCTTATGGAACGAAAAATGTTATTTAAAATAATCCCATGAAACATGTAACAATGATGCAAAAATAATAAAAAACTTATCTGTATTTCCTGATGTCATCATAGTGCAATATATACTAACAAAACATAGTAATAGCTTTTTTATATTATCTAAAATGTTACATAAAGCATTACACATGATGTAATGATTATTTTTCTCGTTGTAAACAAATATATCTTCTTCTTCTTCTTCTTCTTCTGTATATAGGCCAATGGCCTGTTAATTACCTACAACAGAGTAGGTTCTGTGAGCCCTCTTTGCACGTATGCCGGGCAGGGGGCTAGCCTAACCCGTCGAACAGAGAAGAGAAGTTCCACTACAAGGTTTACGATTGTCAACGATGTTTGTATGACAACCGGGACAGACGGTTTTACGTACCCTCCGAAGCACGACCGGTTGC
>JABXWE010036628.1:0-17062 GCA_014611495.1 Limonius californicus
ACTTTGTAAATAAAAAATAAACTGGAACATGAAAATAAATGAATTAGTAATATTCACTTTAGCTTCTTGATTCAGGGTGGCGGGAACAAAATATCACTTGCTCTCTCTCTCTCTCTCTCTCTCTCTCTCTCTCTCTTCCTCTCTCTATCTTTCTCTATTTTTTCTCTCTCTCTCCCGATTCTCTTCCGCTCATTATTTTAAAAAATTTATAGGAGAGCGATAGACTCCACAAATTAGAACTACTAAAACGCTTTCAGTTTCAAATGAACATAGAACACCAATTAATATTACTTTAAATAGAACCCACATTAAAATTTAGCTTATTAAAATGCTCGATTTTTACTTTCTAGTAATATGCAGGGTGTTTCAAAATTACACCGTTAAACTTCGAGAGCTGATTCCCTACGGCCCCTAGGTTATTCCGAAAAGAAAGTTCCCATATGCGTGGATCTAGAAACGCTAACTTTTTTCTAATAATATAACGATATTTTCTACATATTTAAATATTATATTTAAATTTAATTCTTAAACTGACGTAAAGAAGCACCCCTGAAGTTTGTCGATTTAATTTTTAATCACCCTATACAGGCTGCTTTCAAAGGGTTACAAAATATTCTGGATGCTGACTCCTTTGGCCAAAATAAACAGTAAACTTCCTATCCAGAATATTTTGGTACCTTTAAAAAGGTCCTGTACAGACCGAGCGTATTTTAACATTTTTGGATTCATAATTTTCATGGTAAAATACAAACTTGCATTTTATTAGGACGGTTACGTTTTCTACTATTTCTAGTTTCAGTGACATACGAGTTGACATTTTTCTTTACAGAAACTTAAATATAAAAATTAAAATATTTGGTGAGAACAACAAAAAGTATCTCGTTTTTTGTTAGAAACGAATTGTATTTTTTTTAGTTCAAATTTAAACGTGGATTTCATCTAAAAGTGCGTTATGCCATAAAAATTATGAAACCTTCTACGGTATGCCTAGCTGGTATAGTTTGCATTTGCCTACAACAACTTGTTTTAAAATTGAAATTAGAAATAAAGAAGTTCTGCATGTTTGAAAAATCGACGAATTTTAAAAATTCGATTATAGCAAGTAGATCATGCGTTGTTTTGAAACAAAAGCAACACGTAATTGACCTAAATATGTATCTTTTCTCTCATTCAACTGAAGTTGTATGTATCTGTTACTATTTCCTAATAGAAACACCCTGTACTTCCTTGCAAAAGTTTTTAAAGAAACATAAAATTAACAGTGACATTCCTACTAAAGACAAAGTGAGCTGTTTATCAGAAAATGCCCTGTATACGGAGAATATTTATAAACTTGACTTTGTTTTTGTTGATCATATTGACGTGACTTGGTCAAAGCTTTTTTTTTACTAATATTGCTTACAAGCGCTAATATTGCTGACAAACATTTACGTATTTCAAATTGAGCAAGTTGAAAACTGTCAAAATTAAATGTACATTAATTTCCTTTAATTTGTAATTACCATATGTCAATCGCTCACTTTGGTTAACATATGGTCGTTCTAATGCACCTTACCGTAACATGTAAAACTGTGCTGATTTAAATTCAGTAATTGTCGGTTGGAACCATATGCTGATATGAATATTAATCAGCTACTACTCTGTTTTTAAACTCCAGAAATCCAACCGTAGAAATTAACTTTTATAGCAGACTGCGGGTGGTCGGGAAAAATTTTAATAAATATTAATCTATTCATACATATATAGTGGCCAAATAAATTTGATGAAAATGAAATGCAAGTTCCCTTGCAAACATATTGCTGGCTTAAACAATGTTTTTAAACAGGTTTGTCAAATACTGAATTTTAATCTCCAACAAGTTAAACTTCTCAAGTTGCAACGCGGAAGCAATCATTGAAAAGCAACTATGTATGTAGATGACATTTAACGGAATCTCCCAACGTTGTTCCGTAAGAAAAAGTACAAAAGAATGCAGTTTTTGCAACTGTTCTGATATTTTTTCTACCAGTCACATCTTCTAATCAGTGCAGCAATATACGACCTTATAGAACGTTATCCTTAAGCGTAAAAAGCTTTAGAAAGTATACCAGGTGACAAGACCCGTCTATACTAACCTAACCCAACCTTTTCTTACCCTCGATGGCAACAATACGTGATCTAATTTTAAATAACACAATACCAACAAAAAGGTATGAATATTTCTCAAACCAGGCAGTTCTCACGTACTTAACAACACCGATTTGCTATAGTTATGCATATGGGAACAACTTCCGGTACATACGTAGGAGTAAAATAATCGGGGGTTACTGCTACTTTCATAAAAATCAGGGATAGAACACTTTAAATTTATTACATGTACACATATTTCAAACCTCCTATTCAAATTAAAACGCCATGCGTACGGTTCAATTTCATACTTCTGATTTTTCAGTTGACCACAGCAAGAAATGCCCTTAATATGTCAGTTATTAAGATGTCGTTAAAGCAATCACAACGGACCGTAGATATACACAACGAAGGGATAAACACATTCTTAATATGTGATGACTAAGCAATTGTAATCTAACTAGATCTTGCAATGTGACTTACATTCTAAAACGGGCCGTTGCGATCGTTACAAAGTCGGAGGGTCCTAAACCTGCTGGACTTCAGGGTTCTATGGGAAAATTTGATGTATTGCCCCGTAGCAGAAAGGGATCGAAAAGTAAACATACGAAAAGTTTCAACTGTCTTCATATGTAAGTAGCAAAAACTATTCATTATAAACACAGCACGTAATGAATATAATAATGTAATAAGTAACACAACTTTTTTGTGTATAAGTTGCGAAACTTAATTTATTCCACACTATCTTTTTAATTCATTTTTGTATGATATCAAAATAGCTACAATACACCGAAGCGGGCTCAATAATACTTCAGCCTGGAATTAAATATCCTGTTTAATCAACATTCATCTAAAATAAAATCAGTATGGTGTTTATTATTGAGTTTTTCATAACGCATGTGTTTAAGATTAACTCTCGGCAAAATCAAAGCATAATATGTGACTAATTTAGAATAGTATCATGAACTGTACTTTCATCGCTGTTTCATCTCCAGTTTCAAGATTCTGAATATGTAGAAGCAAAAACTCTGCACAACGCGTACACTATTTAAATCTATTTCATAGTACGTATTTAATTAAATCAATTCCTAATGTATCTGATTCAAACTAGGGGGAATGAATAGTTTTGGTATAATTAATTCTAATAGTTCTACAGGGGCATACAATACGTTGATTTGGGAAAAATATTATTATTATTATTAACGAAAATATTCGTATTGGTATTTATTATTATGTGCTGATCGCTATAATTGCCCAAACGGTTGAATGAATTTCATAAACCTTGAATCCTAGAAATTTATTAAATTCATTAACAAATCGTTCCTTTCTAAAATATTTGCAATAGGAAGGAGAAACCTCCTCCGTTTTCTTCCAAGAATGATCACTATGCTAGGTGAAGTAAACAGGGGTTAGCGACCTTTTTTGAAGCGCAGCCCGCTTTTTGCCAAACCTTTTCCTCACCCTCACTCTTGTGATACTCAACTTCATTCAGAATCAGCGGCTAAACGGCCAATTCACGACATCTGTTACCAAGTAGCGCAATTTATTTATTTGTAGTGCGTTTTTTCCGGAAAATTTCACGATTTTCGGGAGGGTCCTACATGGTACTGGAATAATCCGAAAGATCCACTTTGCTTTATATACGCAGCGGACCGCGATGAGATTAGTTATCATTTCAAAATTGTGTGCTGTACGGCTGACTGTGTGCTGAGTGCAATAAATATATAACAAAGATTTAACGTTCAGTACGATCTATATTAGTTTTGTTAAAGATGGTTACATTTTTAAACGGTCATTAAAACCTTCCGCGTCTGGCAGTGACAAGAATATAAAGAAAAATAGATTATACAGCAATGAATATCTCAAATATGGTTTTACCGTTATTTCTCAGAAACCCCATAGCGTACTTTGTCGATACATGTTGTCAGAAGAAAGTATGAAGCCATCAAAACTATTTCGGCATTTAAATACCAAGCATCCAGAGAAGAAAGAAAGGCCTGTGGAATTTTTTGAAGCTAAATTTCCTCCACAAGTAGTAATCCACTTTTACATCAGCAACCACTACTAATAAAAAAGAACTACTATGCAGTTGTCGAGTTGCATTTCGCATTGCATAAACCAGTAAGCCACATACATTGCTGAAAATCTGATTTTACCATCAGCTGTTACAAATAATGGTTGGTGAAAAAGACGCTGACAAGCTGAAAGCAATACGTTTCTCTAATAATAATAATACTATCTAAAGTAGAATAAGTGGGCATGGCAGAAGATATTCGAACGCAAGTTGTTGAAAACATTAAGAAGTACTTCTCATTAGAGATGGACGAATCCACGGTTATTCTAACTGTACCCAATTTATAACATTTGTAAGATAAATACTGAATATGGTATTACAGAAGATATTTTATTTTGTACTCCATTAGAAATCAGTATCACCGGAAAATATTTATTTGACACTTTCATGCAAACTAATAAGTACGAGATTGACTGGGCAAAATGCGTTGCTATATGCACCGATGGCGCCAAGGCTATCGCAGGACATCGGTCTGGTCTTATTGTCAGATTAAAAGAGATAATGTCAAATGCTACATGGTTATACTGGTTTTTACATCGAGAAGCTCTTGCATCAAAACCTATACTTTCTGAAGTTGACCGTGTCTTGAAAAAAGTCAATAAAGTGGTAAATTCCTTCAAGAGGAAAGCATTGCAGATTCGTATTTTTCGAAAAATTTGTGAATGACGCGCAAATTTTTGGAAACCACTGAACTAAAAGCTCGAAGAAGTGATCGTCAAACTCTGAAGTCAGAGACAATACCCGAAAAAGGAAGTTGAACTTGAAAACTTTTTGATTGCATTTTTTTAAAGAAGTTATTCTGCAATTCAGGGATTACAAGTATACGCCCTCTAGGCTTTTTATATTTTTATGTTTGTTTACCGGTTGACATACACTGAAAATTAATTAAATACCCCTTAATCATTAGAGTTAAACCAGGACAAAAAAAGTTGATAGTAAATAAAAAATAAAAAAATGTGCTTCCAAAATTTCTCTCATCTAAAAAATTATTATTAAGACAATACATTAAAAAGTTTGATTCTGTGATGTGGTAGAGATTTGTAAACTATACCATTATTTTTTATTTATTGACGACGCTCACCTCATACTTTCCACGAATTTTTGAAATTTTCGAGCGTCAAGCCATTTTAGTCAAAAATGAAGATACTTAATAAGCCAGCCTGAGAATCATCACTTGTGCAAAACCTTTTGGGAGTAAAATAATACAATGGAGGACGAACAAAAGTTTTGAAAAAATATTTTTGAAAATGACTAGAAGTTTTTTTGAAATGTTAAAGGGTGGTTGAATAAGCCTATGAAAGTATTTCATCCGTACGAACCTTGTATTTCAAATCTCCCAAAAATATGCCCTGTTAGTATGCAGACGTTTATTCAAGAAACTATAAACATTTAAAAAATCTGGAAGCCGAAACGAAAATTAGAAATGCTAGTTTTTAGAAACTTATTTGATATTACGAAGGTGCAATATAATTTAATAGAATGATTTTACGAAACGCCTTATTTCCAAAACTTTAAAATTCAAAGTTTTTTCAAGTACTGATCTTGTACTTGCCTAATCTATTTTCTCACAAGAGACCATTTTCTTTCAGTTCAACCGCACTTGGGTACACTTTTTTTCGTTACTAGGTAAACCTACTACCCGTGGAAGCCCAATATAAAGAAAATGTAAATAAGATCGTCTAAGGACATGTGTTTTATCTAACTGCCAAAGTTAGGTATGTAACTGAAGCAATTATTTTAAGAAAACAAGATCCAAAATGTTGAGTACCGATTCTCTCGTTTCTAATATGTTAATATTTTGATTTTGTAGAACCTTAGCACGTTAATACAAACTTGCAGTAATCAAGGCTGTTTGGAATATGGTAGGTAAAGTCGAACTGTTTTACATGCTTTTTGATTAATACATACTTAAAGCAATCTAAAAGTACGGACATAGAAATTAGTAAATAAAATTGTTAAATACATTCCTGTTTGATTATAGCATTTACCCGATTAATAATACAGTATAAAAGACAGAATTATGCACTGCAAGTTATTGTTAAACTTCAATAATTATAAATATTAACCATACTCTTATCTCTTGTAATAATTGTTGTCACTACAGCAAATGTAAGGGATTGTTTTATTTATTTATTACAATATAATCAAATCATATAATAACGTTATATTACAATACACTAAACAAGATTATGAAGACAGTTACTGAAAACTAATCTTCAATAACGTAATAGTTGTACTTAAAACAGAGCTCTTTTCAGTACATTAATCTATGTTATATTGGACACTTTTCTGATTATTATTATAATTAGCAAGTCTAATGGAAATTAGACGAAAAGTATACATGAACCAAAATGTACTTTAAAAAATATTTAATACACGTCTGGTATGTTCCACATTGATGGCATATTGAAATAAACATTAAATATTTGAAAAAGCATTTTACTAAAATTTTAAGTCCAATCTACAAACATATTGCGCTGATGTGAACAAAATATTTTGAATTGTATTTATTTGTTATTCCATAATAACAGGAAACCTAAGAATCTAATAATGATTACAAAAAAAAACATTTTCGTAACAACGTATTGTAATAGAAACAGAATTTTGAAACTTGGCATGGGCGTATCAAATATTTTTATAAATGGGAGCACCCTATTCGATTTCTATACCACTAGAATGACATACTTAACTAAGAATATTATGAAAGATCATTACTTATTCTAAAATTAGTGAATTTTCTTCGAGCCTCTCCACAGAAAATCTAGACAGAATAAATTAAAAGTATAATAGTCAACACCCTGCATGTTGGAATCAGTTTAGTTAAGTACAAGCAATCTTCCATATGAATCACTATTTAAAAATCACCCTGTATTCATAATTGAAGCATGCTATTACAGTATTATCGTATTCTCCTTAAATATTTGAAATTAGACAACGATAATTTCTTAACACCCAACTGTTAGAGCTTTTTCATGTAGAATGTATTACACAACAGTGTTTTACTAAAATTATTAAACCGTCGAGTCCTATTGTAAATAATTAAAATATAATTGTGTTATTTTAGAATTATTATGATGAAACTGATTCACTGCTAAAAATATGGGCAATAATTTCATCATAATCACAACTATGTATGTCATACTCAAACGTCAAAAGAACTTCCTTAAAAATAATAATGATATACTTTTAATAATTAATAATTGCCCTACAGTTACTATATTTAAAGAATAATTGTGGTGATCTATATATAAACAAACTGTTTTAACAACACCATGCGTTGTTAATTAATACATAGAGTTAAAATAGTAGTTTTAATCAAATTCGTATTAATCTCTGCATATGTATAATACCAGAATAATTGTAAATTTGTCATACAAGTATACATATTTAAATCCGCAACTATAAGATATATAAATGATTAATGTTACAGCCAAAATAGTCTGATAGTTTTTGAAGAGTTACGTTTACAAGGCTATTTTAATTACATATTATATCTTATTCAATTAACTTCAAATTAAAAAAATATATTTACCTTAATTACATTCCATATACTTTGTCATCACTATCACTCTCCTTATGTGTACTTACAAAATCACAACTATTCACTCTTAAGAATTGGCAAATACATCCGAGCATGACAGCGCTAACCTTTCTTAAAGCGCTCGAAGTTACCGGGAACTAACCCAGCAAGTGTCTGGCACACCGTTGGTTTTACCTGGGGTACCTGGCCGGTCCTCATGTTGTCTGGGGTCCCTCACGCCACCCCCCGCGGTGTAAAGGTCGTAGGTACCATAAATGTATTTGACAATCAAATTCGGATTCCTATCAAAATTGAATTTTGAACAATAAATCATTGATTTTGCATTTTCTATTAACAGTCTGCACATACAAAATATGGAATTTCTGGATTATGTCACAAATAAAATATTTATGATTAAATCGATAAAACACTTATGTAGGTTGTTTACAATCGTAACCATGAAAACACGGGTTAGTTACGCTTATATATACATAGTTACGCTAATAAACAAAATAATTCTACATTTAATAATGTAATAATTTTAATATAAATTAATAAAATAAAATAACTTTCGTATTGTACCAGATTCCACTAGATTTTCGAATTTTCATCGGTTAATTAACTATAATTTTCTGCATATCAACTTAAATTATAAAATAAACAAAATTGACTCGTAAAACCTTCCAGAATTCGACTTTTCAAAATTAAATTGCTTGCCAAATTTGACAGCCTTTTCGTTACTATATAATTATTTTTGGATAATTAGGCGATAAAGTTAAAGCTCTCGTAGTATTACTATATACAGGGTGTTAATGAATTGCAGGGACAAACTTCTAGGGCTTAAAGTATACATGAAAACAAACAATTTTTGTTAGTAAATGTATGGTCAAAAGTGTTTCCTTTCAGCGATAGAACTTCATAACGAATATCGAGGCATTTTCGTAAACAAAACAGAAATTAAAAATACAATTTCTATAACACCAAAGTATCTAATTGACTTCACATTGTTCCTTACTGTAGGTCAGAAGCACTACCCATTGTTTTTGTGATCATGGCTATCCGATAATTGCACGTCGTAACGACAACCCAAAACTTGGACAAGCATTTTAAGGCAAACGGTTGCCTTTCCGCGTATGAACTAAGAGTACCTTATTTTTGTAATTTTTAATCCTCTTTCAGAAAATAAATTTTAAAATGTTCTACTAATAACAAAGTTAGAGCTAAAATAAAATTTCAGTGGTAGGTTAAGTGCCTCTTACGGTCAAGTCTGGTTAATGCAAATAATTCTGTCACTGTATTGCATAATAGTAAGTACGTGTACCAAATTTCAAAGAAATATCTTTAGATTTGTGGAAATTACAATAAAAAGAAAAAATAAAAAATTGAACTTTAAGGCCCTATAACTGCTTAAGGAAGGACTTTCTGCCAAAGGTATATTAGGTTTAATCGGTTTATTTTTACCTAAAGAATCTATGATTAACCGCTGGCCCATTATTTCTGAGACACCCTGTATAACTTGTTATTTTTCCATTAATTGTTTAAGAAACTATATTATTGAGACTTATTGAACTCATAGAAACCATAATAGGTGCACAAGTTTTATCAGCCACTGATTCGGGGTTTTCTAACTTATATTCCCATTCAGACGACGTAATGACGTACTAAATATTGCAAAATTGCTATTTAAAAGAAATTTCGCCAGGAAATATTTTAGAGATAGAATGCATGATTGTAGAACAATTTCGTATTCCTATTGTTGTAGTGTGTGTAAAACTGTTTACCTGCTATTTTAAATCCGTTAGGCCTCAAGCGGAAACATATATATTATATAACCCTGCTGATTATACGAACTGATATTGTCTGTATACACGTTTTCAAAACTACGTTATTGAAATTGATTAGACTAATCGAAACCAAAATCTATATCAGTTTTATCACCGGCTGACTGGTTCTTATACGAGGGGTGTTTTAAATCTTTCCAGCCTAACCGAATTAGGAAAACAATAATAATAACGAAATAGTTTGTATTTTTCAGACATAATCATCATTACTACTTCTAGACTTCGCATAATGAGATCTCAACAATTACAGATTTTAAAAAAACTTTTTGTTGACAACGAAAACATTGATCGATACCCACAAGTCTTCTGCTCATTAATGATCATTTTAGACTCCTAAATAAATATAAATCTGCATAGTTATAGGGTGATTGACTTCGGTAAAGCCGCATTGATAAGTGGCAGCAGATTCAACGTTGGACTAGTGCGAAGAGGTGTTGGTATTAAACGGTAACTCTTTGACAGTTTACTTATTTATTTACATACTTATCACGACGATTCTGCTTATTTTATCATGCAATTTCCTTATCAGGTTGGCGTACTATTCAATGAATACCATTATTTGGCCTGAGGATAGTTTCGAAAGAAAAATGCCTGGCCACTATTAATGACAGAGACACGTAAGACACATTTGATAATTGAAGATGGTCACACAGACTACTTTTAATTGTGCCAGAACAAAACAGTAATTTCTAAAAACCATTTTCTTCACACGAGTGATATTTCCATGTGTTGGTCTTATTGGGCTGGACTTTTCTGTCATAGATTTTCTTCTTTAGCGCACTTCTGTTGCTCAAAATTTGATCTTTGCCTAGGAGATTTCGTTCATAGCATAGATATTTTATATTAATTTGTTCACTCACAACGAGTTTAAGAACAATGTGTATGCATTATACGAATAACAACAGCTAACCTCAATTTTGAAAAATTGAAGCTATCTCACTTCGTTAAAGTGGTTAGGCTGAAAATATTTAGAACCCCCTCGTAAATGAAAGTCCCACCCAAACAAAATAAGATTTGTAGTAAATTGCGATAGTTATTTTATTTCATTATTTGCATTTATTAATATCGCCAATCGAGTTATTAATTCCTACCAATTATCAAAGAATAAGCTCATAGTAACCAAAATTCTAGCCGGACTCGGTGGTCTAGTGTTTATTGTAGGGATTATCGTTTAGATCCAAGGAGTGGAGGTTCGAATCCTGCCGAAGTCGGTGAGATTTCTCTCGCAGGGTGCGCCTTCTGTCGAATAAGAAGTAAAGCCATAGGTCTTGTGCCACTGCGATGTGTGAGACGTTAAAAATCACTACTGGGGTTGGAACTACCGCAGATAGACAACATTTATAGTTAGAGTTTACAATGTACCAATTATGACCCGAGTGCAAAGATATCCTTGGAAAACCGCGTCCTAGATCTCGCTCAATTAATCAACAACAACAAGAACAGGGATTCTAAGAAAAATTCGATACAATTCATATAGGTGAAAATAAAATTCATTCACTTTTACGTAGATTTTCGGAGCTACTTTCACGTCAGTAAATATACTGATTAAAGTAATGTTAACAAGTTTATTTTTTCAGTAAATGTGTACTACATACTAGCTACACCCGTGGGCAACGCCTACTACGTTTACGATTTCAAAGAATTAGGACCCGCTGTTTGGAAGAAATGTATAGATTTTTGGGTTCGTACAGCTCCTAACCAAATATTTCGGTGTAAATCTCACATTAAATTATTTCACATAGTACTCTTGTCAGTACTGGTAGTATTAATATTTGCACACAATATCCCACTATCACGAGGACATCCCGTTTCGTGTTATTGTTTTTACTCAGTTTCATTTTCAATTTATTTTATTTATTCACTTATCTACCTTGTTTTCTCATGATGGTCAAACCTTGTTTTATGTACTTACAGGAATACATCATATAGTATAAAGCTATCGCAAGTCGTTTAGTAATAAATTATAAAGACAATAAAAAAAAAAGAGTGCCGAACAACTACAATTTAAAAATGTCTTAAAATAATTTCTAATGATTAAGGTCTACCACTTTCTTCGTCTTTTTAGAATGAGAATGAGAATGAGATTGTGGAATAAAAATGACTATAATAATATTCTGTACTTCGTCTTCCAAACCCTGCACTAATAGTAACAGCACAAGTTCCTATGTATTTGTTTGTATCAGACCAGCACAGATTTCCATTTGACGAAGAAAATTGGATTATACACTGTACAACTGTATTCGTGGAACCCTGAACACCTTAGCCTAACATAACAACATCAACATTAGCGGCTGTAGCATTGGTTAATCAGGATCTTATTATATTAATATTCCATATTTCGTTTTCCAAGTCTTGCACTAACAATAACAGCACAAGTTCCTATGTATTTATTTGAATCAGACGGGCACAGATTTCCATTTGACGAAAAAAATTGGATTATACACTCTACAACTGTATTCGTGGTACCCTGAACACCTTAGCCTAACATAAAAACATCAATATTAGCGGCTGTAGCATTGGTTAATCAGGATCTTACTATAATAATATTCTGTATTTTGTTTGCCAAATCCTGCGCTAACAATAACAGCACAAGTTCCTATGTATTTCTTTGAATCAGACCAGCACAGATTTTCATTTGACGAAGAAAATTGAATTATACACTGTACAACTGTATTCGTGGAACCCTTAACACCTTAGCCTAACATAACAACATCAACATTAGCGGCTATAGCATTGGTTAATCAGGATCTTACTATATTATTGTTCTGTATTTCGTTTTCCAAACCATGCGCTAACAATAACAGCACAAGTTCCTATGTATTTATTTGTATCGGACTAGCACAGATTTCCATTTGACGAAGAAAATTGGATTCTACACTGTACAACTGTATTCTTGGAACCCTGAGCATCTGAAGCCTGGCATAACAAAATCAACATTGGCAGCAGTACCGTTGGTGAATCAAGATAGTACTCCAAAATACACCAATAAATATTTATATAATTACCAATTTAATTATAAATAAAGTTATATCTAAACACCATGAACCAAAGTCGTTTTTAGGAAATGCCTTCCCTTCATCCAGTGTAAATTACCCCACAGCTACGCATATTACAAAAGTTCATAATAACCTACATTTTCACACAGCTTAACTATTTCGTAATAAAATATATACTTACTGGAACAGAAACCATATCACCAGTTGTCCGGAGTTTTATTTAATTGAAAATGCTGGATAATGCCAATTGACGAACCCTCATAATAATATAATAAATAAAAACAAATGTCAGTAAATTATTCTCTTCTAAAATCCACCACCCTCAAAAATGAGAGAACAATCAACAAACATAAAGCATGCAGGATCTTACATTACTAAAAAGCAATTTATATCACATAGATTATTTTGTTAAATATGTATTTTACATTTCTACATATATCAATAGGGTGTAGTCCACGAGTTCAGCTAGTTAGTATTTATTATTAAATCTTATCAATGCAAAGTACATCATTACAACATACAGCGTGGAAGTTACGCCATGACTCTTACAAACATCCTACAAAAATTCGATTGGAAAGATATTAAAACTTTTGAACGTATATGCCTATACCAAAAAATTAACCACAATTCGTTATTTTTTAACCTTATAATAAAGGTCCAAAGATTATAAACCTCTCTAAGTTTTAGTTACAATAAAATCAAGTTTACTTAGCAACTCCATACGTACAATGTTTTGTGTAATAGTATCCCAAAGTGCCAGCTATATTCCGCCCCGTTAAACCCCTTAACGCAAAAGCTTTGTTACTTTTTGTGTCTATGAAGAACTAGATCTAGAGTACATGAGCCACTAAACACAATGATCTGCAACAATGGTGGCTAATAAACGTAATTGATGGAGTACTTAGGGTGTTTACTCCTTAAATAAATGAAGGATGGATGATTTAGAGGTGGTACATGATGCAGTGTATTTTAATGCTCTTTTTGTGAATTGCTTTTAAATTTACTGCTCTATATTTTGTCTAATGTCACAATGAAAATTAGAATAACAAATTTCTTATTAGTTTTACGTTAAATAAACTTGCCATATGAAATATATTATATAATATATTATAGACACAAAACCAAACATATTCTGGTGGTTTAGGATGACATACAAAAACAACCTGCTGCATCCGCTACAATTTTTTTTTTGTAAACTTTAATTTTATGCGATACTAAAACTGAAAGAGACTATCACAAGTTAATTCTTGGAAGTAGACAACCCTAGACATATTTGCGCTTCGGTAAGTTCCATTGCTTCGGTAGCCACTGAGCGAGTGCACATACCATTAATCAACATCAGATCTATGCCTTAATGGCAGTCTTCTTAAATTACTATTTAACTACCATTGTAACCTTATCGAATAAAACATCTTTATTATTATATTAGTTCCGCGTCTCATACTCTACGACAAATTCGTTCTCATCATTACTTTCGTTCATATTTTAGTTGTAACAGTCATTCAGAATATCCATTAAATAACAATACTGCTAATGGTATATTACGGAAATTTTGTACGTTTCATAATTAATTAGTATACAGGGTGAGTCTACGTAGCCAAATCTACTGGATATTTAATTAAATTATTTGCTGTATTAAAAAAGTCCTGCTTGAACAGATTATAATAGGCACTTCTACGCGTGTATTAGGAACAATCAAAAATAATTTTAGATTTATCTAATAAGATTAAACAACTTCTAGAAACTGTAAATAAGAATTATTTTTTAAAAACTGAAATTGTCCTTGTTGACTAGTATGTAGAGAACGGCTTCCTATATAAAACATATATTAAAAAAATGATACTGTACCATGTCTCCCAAAAATAATGTCATCATCATCATCATCATCTGACAAAAATATAAAAGAAAGAAAAGCAGAACTAACTAAAATCGAACATGTCTGAGTGAAACCATAACTTTTCTTTGATGCTGTTTTCTAGAAATAAAACCGGTATTCATTAGTGATAGGATGTATCATCCAAAAGTAAAAAATTCAAGAAAAATTACGTTTTAATGCTTATTGGTGTGCACTTAGCTACACAGTTATATTAATAAGAACACAATTATATCAATAGTCAACAATTTACTAAAATGTAAAAATTATAGAAAAAGTAAGTAGAAAAAGAATGGTATAGCGTACTTAGAATATCATATAAAATAATATTTTTAAATGGAACATTACCGAGGACAATTTTTTATGAATTATCGAAGAAAGACTAAAAGTTTTAATTTTTGAGAACATAATTTGTATTATTAATGTCTTAAAATTGGTGAACCTTAACAGATTATTGATTGTGTTGGTAGATAGACATTCTATATATTATAATTTGCCGCAACAAAAATTTTCTAACTTAATTGATTAATACGAGACTCACTCTTATCGGTTATTTACAAATTACACTTACAAGCTTTGGATGCATTCCCTAGGTTATCTTAAAAATTAAAGTTCGTAACGACGCGAGTCCTCAAACGCGTCGTTACAGAGTTACAGTAGTCTCTAACTACATCTATTCCATCACCTTTTCTAATAACTGAAACAATAGTTACATTAATTTAAGAATATTTTCTACAAATTTCCACTTTTTTGTTTTGACCTTACATATTCTTTTTACCATAGAAAATACATATAAACACGAAAGCAACTAACTAGTAGCTACAAACTAATAGTAATACTAATACTAATACTAAAACTATTCGAAAATATGTAGAAAATTTCATTATGTTAATGCGACTATTATCAAAGTTTTGAAAAAAGTTATCTTCTATATAACCATATTCAGTGATAGGATAATTAGATTTTCAGATTTTAATAACAATATATGTCTTGAACATATATAAATGTAAATGTCTATATATGGGTCTATTCAGCAGTCCTCCTAAATTCCCTTAACATTAGCTAAAATGAGCTTTTCCTATTATTATCGTAACAACATTAAGAAATGGGTTTTTTACACGAGTCAGCTCCATGTCAGAGATGATGATGATGAGGATGACTGGTTTGTAAAAAACACATCCCAGGTATTAGTACAGCAGATAAGCTATCGGATAATTGATAAAAACTTGAAACTCATGATAATAAATTCCCAACAGTAGTGCAAAAATACGGTAAATACTTACTTTAGTGAAATTTTTTTCATCTTATTACAAAATAACACAATTTAAAAAAACAATGCGTACAATCCATGTGCCAAAGTGTTTCTAATTTTATTACAATCAGACCAATTTTAAAATACTGTCAGCAATTTATTTTGTCGTATATTCTACGTATTGTCTTTTTACATTGGCTACAGTTCACTTTCCACTATTCAAGTAGTAGTAGTGGTTTGTCGATGTAAAAAGTTATAGTTTAAGTTTAGATTGTCAGGTAGAATTAGAATCCCCTTAGCATGTCCTCCCGAGTAATATTTTTCATCATATTACAGCTACATTATGAGGCAATATTTTTGAAGTCATTGTGCACCAATGGTTTTGGTAAGAATTATACACAATTTTCACGTAAGATACACATCGCTAACTATAACATTTCATAATAACAAATATTATAGTAGTCGAATATCCAATTAAATATTTAAATTTAATAAAATAAAATATTTAGTGAATAGCATTAAGGTTAGTTTCTTGATTCTAGTTTTCTTCTATAAAATATTATATGCAACAAATAAAAGTTCTCACATATTAAATTTATACACTACATATATGAGCACGAAGGTACACCAGATGACTGATAAAATACAAATCTTAGTATGTGTATAAGCTTGCATGTTCAGAGTGAAGAACACTGTTCTATTCGCTTTGAAGATGCACGCTGCAATGTATTGCGAAACGTTAGTTTGTATGGGCTCACTAGCAGCTAACAGACATTAGCCTATTAAGTATTATTGTCTTGGCAAACGAAATTCATTAAGGTCAAATCCTTGTCCGCCCCAAGGTTTAAATAATCTAAGCACACGGCTAATTCTGGATGTAGTTCACAAATGACATCGCGGTCTAAGCCAAAAATAAATTGTTATAATGACAACTAAGACCTTACTATTTATTTCATGTAAGTGTGTCATTTAATTTTTATAATTGTTTACCGTTTTGTAAGAAGAAGCTTAGATATATCGATAAAATTTAATTCATTTCTTTGTTGCATCCAAATTTTACAAGTTCATGTTTACTACCTTGTATCCTTCGCCTTGTTCAGTTAACCAGCGTAAGAATTAAAAGGTTATACAACAGTTACCAAAATTTATATTATACGCACTAAAATTTATATTTGAAGTGTGCCCTTTGTGTTGTTTCAACAACTTATGTAACAATATTGTAATATTTTTGTATATGCAAGGGAGATCACCTTTATTACGAGTGCAAGTAAAGCAATATTCCCCCTTTTTCCAAACGTAATAATTTTGTCGCTTCAATGTGAGGATCATAATATGTAGGTCCCTCAACGAAACATTAAAAAAAAAAAATATATATATATATATATATATATATATATATA
>JABXWE010036630.1:0-13628 GCA_014611495.1 Limonius californicus
GCTATATGTAGCGGATACCGGGCAACCGATTGTTACCACCGGTCAGTGGGATTACCATGTCATTGTGAGTACCCAACGACCTCTGCAAGTCGCCTCAGGTATATCACAAGGAAGCGCGTGAAAGACACGCTTTTTCATAGATCACTCTGTCAAGTGCAATACAGAGATCCGTGGCTGGTCAGCTACGTCGAGGTCGAATAAAAGGGTCACCTCGGGCTACTTATTCATCAAGGAATAAGTACTTACAAATGGATCCTTGTGCGGGCACACTACCGCCAGGAACCTTGGCGAGCTTTCAAGCTCCAAGCAGAATAATACAGGCCTCAATCATAATAACACAGTAATTACAATTACTAACAATACTACGTCAACAGGATTACATCATCAGAAGCAAGAGTATTTTCTACAGCCTCATCCAGCATCTACTCAACCCGCTCACTTATCTCCACCACCGTACAGGTAGCTAATACATAGGTATGCACCACTTCAGAGCATTAAACTAAGCAACATACATATATTGTTACACAATTATTCCGTCTCTCCTATATTAAACAAGGGGGCTAGCCTTTTAACCACTACCTCTAGAAAAATTGTTAAATACAAGTGCTCACCAAATATGACATAAGTTCCTATTCATACATTTCTTGTAATTAGGAAATTTTAGAGATTTATTATTGACTGTCATAGGTCATAACTGATGACCATATTTAATCTAATTATTTAAACAACCTGCTTAGCACAAAATTACAATTCCTAAGGATCTGTTGTAGTTTATCGTTTTACTTCGCTGTGGTGTTTCAAGGCGAGACAGACTTGTTCATTCTTAGACAAAGCGATAATTATTAACTCTTTAATGTAACAACACAAAATTGTCATGTTATCACGACGTGCTCTAGTGCATACTAAAAAAATCTTGCACAGTTCAAGTGATAGTTTGCTTCTTCCATCGTATTGAATTACTGTGTTTAAAATGTTTATTATGATCATATCAATTCTCATTTTGAATTTGAATACGTTTAAGGATTAGTTTAATAGCATTTTCCTTAAAAAACCTAGAATTAAGCCTGATATTTTAACTGTTATACTGTTGTTTTAATATAATAATATTTATGTTGGTACCACCAGCATTATTACGCTAATCTCCTATTTGTATTGAACCCAATACGCCTGATAAAATCTAACAACATATTCCAAAGTTGACATTGTTAGCAAAGTTTCAGACAACGGAGTTGCTAATCCACCCCCAGATTGTTATTTTAATCTGTGTTTTGGGAATAAAGAACACTTTTATACTGAAAATATTTTAAGCAAGTCCACACTTCGTTACTTGGGGACATTAGAGAAATGAGCCTCGTTAAGTTTAATGGTGTGATATGGAGCTCAAACTACTTTTCTCGATTACGCACTTAAGTTTCCCAAATTGATGTAATAGACACATTATTCATGAACGGCTTTCCACGGAATTAATAACCGTTAAGGCAAGCTTCAGTGCTAAAAGAGAAATTATAATTAGCTGGGAGGTAATTGCACTATTCCGATAGTAATTATACCATAAATATTCAATTTTTGAAGAAATATCTGAACATAACACTTGCGTAATAATACAGAAATGCTTCTCCGTAATATTTTGTAATAATTAGCCGGAAAAATTAAATTGTTTGAGGGTTGTTTCGTTTTGAACTGAATTGTGGCTGGCTTCTGTTCTCTGAATATCTCACATTTATTTCATTAATTGGAATGTAATGATAGAATTACGTATGTTTTCATTCTTAATGGTCATTATTATCTATTAGTGTCGCCGTTTGCAAGTTTTCATAGTTTAGTTCAGGTTTAATAGGCATAATTTTCTTCTAAGTATTAGTTTTACTTCGTATCCCTTTTTGCATGGTTATTTCATAGTAATATGGTCTGAGAAATTCTTTTTCTCAGTTACCTTGTGTCTCTTCTTGTTAAATTGGGGCATCTGTATTTACAGCTGTTTCAGGACAACCAAAATTAGAAGATATTCATTTTTATGAAAAGCTCTGATTGAATCATACAGGTGGTCATAGGTTAGGGGTAAGTGTGTTAAGTTCCCGAATTAGAGATTTAGGTTTCAACGTAATGTCAAACCAGTAGAGTACTCTGGCCAATAAATATTCTTTGAAGCTGAAATTTATATGCTTCTTATGATTAGGACACTATGCTAGGCTTCAAGACCTCTACGATATATAGCACGTACACATAGGTAAGCAGTGAAAGAAGAATAACATCACAGGTCTTTTCCTGTTGAAGGCTTGTCCCTTCCACGTTTAATACTTCTCTATTGATTCAATTAATGCAACTTCACCTCTTGCTTCAGACTAAAATTGAATGGTAATCTATAAGTTGCATTTTTTGGTCTACGGTTGGTTATTAAAATGTTTAAAAAAATTCTCTTGTCTATCATATGGCGGATACGATCTCGCTAGGGAGAGCGACAGGGACGGGGAAAGCTTAAAGATAAGGAGTGGGAGAGGAAGAGGGAGAGGGAGCAGAAGAAGAAGAAGGCGAAGAAGAAGAGGAAGAGGAAGAAGAAGAAGAGGAAGAAGAGGAAGAATAGGAGGAGAAAGAAGAGGAGAAGGAAGAAGAGGAGGAAGAGGAAGAAGAGGTTTCATTGCGCCCATTTGTTCTATAGTATCAATTTCAAAACGTGTTTCGCTACCGAAACTAACCGAACTACTTGCGTATGGGCGAAGCTCAGGGAACAAGTTCTGATTTTAAAATTGATATTTCTGCGAATATTTAGCGCCTAATTTACGCCAATTTATTCTGTCAACGCCAATGTCAAATTTTAATTCGTTATCGAGTTATTAAGCATAAACTAAACGTTTTACAACAACTTCACGCTGGCGAAACAATCTCTAATTCTAAAAATGTCATAACTAATTTTTTGTGTCCTAATTGCGACAATTTGCACCTTCAAAAACAATTTCAATTCTAATTATGTACTGAGCTATTGAACCAAAATTAAGGTAATTAGTTACGCAATCGTAGATTTGGCAAAACAGTTTCCGATATTTAAATTTATTTTTGTGTTTAATGTCCAATTACCATCAATTTGGGCCGTAGAAACTAATTTCATAGTTTACTTCATTTCGCAACTTAAAAAAATGTAATCGCATCAGCTCTTGCTAAGAGAAAGTTTTACGATGTTTTCTGTTTTATTAAATTCGTGCATATTTTGCCTAAAATATGTAGCTAAGGTTTTATAGCAAGTTGTGTACATTTAGTATACATCCACGAATAGAATATAAAATTGTAAAATTAAGGGTTTTATTGAATGGTATTGTAACACAGCAATAAAAGCAGAAGTCGTGCTCTTTGTCTAATTAGCTTAATAGCAGATGTTTTAAATAACCTTCCTGCGTTTCCTTTAAAATTCAATATTACAGAAAGTCTGTTTCAGACCGAAAAAAAGTTGAATTTGAAACCGACATAAGTAATATCCCTAACACTGTCGTACTGGGTAGATGTGGTACAACTGTGGTTTCCTCATTTCGTTTTTAAAAAATAATGGATTGTTTAATGTCAGGAATAATATTTACCTATAATTATGCTGAAATAACAAAAGCTGGGCACTAAATATTCGCCGAAAAAGAAATTTAAAAAGCAGAATTTTTTCGGCCAACTTTAAGGGTGCACAAGTAATTAACATTTTTAATAATCAAAATTTTAAATTAATTTTAACTCGTGGGTGTAAAATGTTTGCGAAAGAAGAAATTAAAAAATTAGAAATATAGTTTGTTTTAATAGCTTCGATTTAAAATTTTTAAATTATTGAGAGAACTTAAGTAGGGCGATAATTGTTTCAAAATCTAAGCCCAATGTTGCTTGAGAGATGTTAGGAACACTTGTTTTAGAATACAGCCAAATTAATTTATATTGTTAACATAGTTAAAATGAAGTACTAATTTGATCGACCTTCCTATGTATTTATTTGTATCAACTATAACTATTTAGTTATATTTAACTATTAATTCCGAAGTTTGCTTCAGTTGTAATTAATTTTAACTAATTACTTTGTGTATATGAAGGTTCATGTAGTTGGATGTGCGTTTAGAACGTCTTGACAGACATGCTGTTACGTCGCAATGGAAAACTAATCGAAACATCTCATGAAAATATTTACAAAGCTGTTTCACCTTGAAATTTAAATTATTTGTAGCCTCTGTTATAGTTATGTCTAGTGTATGTCGTAATACTTTCGCCAATATTAACTGCATATATTTTTTATGATTTGCTCTATTAGCAGCTGAATCGGTTTGCTATCCATAGTATCCTCGTTTAAACCACAGGAATTACCCTATGGTACAAGATGTAAAATGACATGTTAGGATATGGGAGCGGCATTCCTTTGAATGATACTCTTTTGTTACTGTTTGCGCACTACTTTGAGTTTATTAACTGAATATAGTTAATAAACTCATAGTAGTGCGTAAACAGTAACAAAAGAGTGTCATTCAAAAGAATGCGGCTCCCATATCTTAACATGTCATTTTACATATTGTACCATAAATTTTGCTTATTGTATTTTATACAGATCGCAAACAGTCAATATAAATAAAAAAAATAGTGAACCTGACAGAAAATTGTATATTTATGTCTTGTTCGTGTAATTCAACAGTTAGTTAACATGCTTATTCCTTGAGGTTTGATTTGATAATGAACGGTGGAACTAAGTTGGCTTACAATAATCTAGACATATGGTAAAACGAAGTTACTGATTTATATTAATATAAACCAATTAGTACGAATTGCAGTTGACGCGTTTAAGTTGGACTTTTATAAACGTAGGGTTTGGGGTCACGAAATGGAATTATGGAGATTATGCCTTAAAAGTTTTAGTTTAAAATTAATTCAGTTAAGTTTATCATCCGTTTCTACATTATATATAATAGAAAGTGCTGTGGTGGTAACTCAGTTGGTACAGCGCTCGCTTTCTGAGCAAATCGTCGATTCTATACTGGGTTCGACTCTGTATCATTACCAAATAGCGTATACAAATCTTGTGCTGCAACCCAGCACACACAATATCCCAATCCGGCTTGCGACGGGGGGATTTTAATGCCGAAACGTTCTCTGAAATTTCTATAGATCGGATTCGACTGTAGGTCCGTCAGGACGCCAGACATATCCTTTAGCACCGACATCCAAGACCAGATACGTCTGAAAACCTTCGAACCCGGTTTTAATACTGTTCAATATAAGGTTGTAACGAAGTTTTCGGTAAGCAACCGTTGAAAATATGATAATTAAATGTTAGGTCGCTTAAGTTCCGAAAAGAGGCGTGTGCGGCAGTGTAAGTGGAGTTCCAAATTGTCTTCCCCCACGCACTCACCTTCGCGTTCGAACACACTCCGGAGAAACGCTTAGAGAAAGAGGAGCTTATATATACAGGATCCTCGCACAAAATTGGTTACTTAGAGTCGAACTCCATCCGAGAAGGAAGTCAGCCGAGAATAGAATTACCAGTCCGCCAGAGAAGTAATCAAACCGAGGTTGAGCCGTCAAAATATTCTGAGTCCGTGAGAATATTCCAGTCCGTTGGAGAATTCCCTAAAATCCGTGTACCTGTACAGTGTCGCAAATATTCATTTTTGGGGAAAACTTCGCCGTTGCGGTTATCTTAATTGATATCCAGCAGGTTGTGCCAACTAGTGTCAATCAGCTTAACAGACCAGAGAAATAAGAGATTAGAGGTCTTATAAGCCGGTCAGGCCAGGCTAATTTGACCTTTGATTTTCCTATTTTCCCGTAATTGGGAATTTCCGAACTAATTTAACAATACGTTATAGTCGGTCAGGCTAGACTGAACGTATTTTTAAAATTAGGCATTTTATTGTTACAATATACCACGAAATATGTAAATTCATTCACCGGCGAAATTACGACTACAAGACCATTTTCCCCACATCTGGATTTCTCAAACGCGTTCGTTGACCCCGCAAGGACACGCCGCCAGGTGATAATTAATCTAATAACGGTGTGAACACGGAAAAGGTGCAGATTAGTGGTCTAAAGATACATTCTGTTAAACGTGCTTGAATTAACTGCCAGGTAACAACATATTTGTTTATGTAAATGCAGGACACACATGCTGCGCGGCCCACAGCTGGATGGCAATCTACCTGGCCAGTGATCCGACTCCCGCAGTCCGCCCAGTGGCGTACCGGCCAGGGATTTGAATATATTATTATTTTCTTTATATCACCACAATCATACATATTTTGCTTTTGATTGTAACATTTAAATAGAATAATTCCTGTTATAACCATTACAGTCTCTCCGCATGATATTACGAACTTCTGGCTCTGAGCTAAAACCAGGCAAACCGCCCACCACGCGGGCGGGCCGTTACAAGGTGGTTAACATTTCCAAGGACTGTCCTGATGCCATTTTTGATGTCCACTGCCACTGTTAGCACTACTTGAAATACTTCCTGCCTTGTATGCTTCCACAGGAAAAAGCCTAGAGGTGTTAGACCTGGCGATCTTGCAGGACATGATATATCATCTCCTTAACCAATCCATCGGTTACCAAGACAGTCGAAGTATTGCCTTACGTTTTGTTGGAAATGGCAGGGACATCATCATGCTATAAACACAGTCATTGACGTGCTTCAAGATCAATATCGTCCATTTAAATGGCCAAATCTTCCTCTAAAAATCTCTGCTATCGTTCTCCAACAATTCGTCCTTCAAGGAAGAACGGCGATATAACCAAGTCATTTACAATATAATTCAGGGACTGCCGGTGCTGAATATCCACCAGGTGTACCGGAAATGGAATTTCCCGAGCTTAATAATGCATGGAGGTTTACCTATTTTTTAGCTAAAACCGAATCTCAATATGTAGCCTTCTGGCGATTGCTTGGTGCATAGCTAGGGAGACGCACCAAAGAATGGATTGCAACGCCATGTAGGTAAGACTCCAGCCCGATGGTTTTAGAACAGCGGCTCCCCAAAAACATTTTCGAAAAAAATTTTTTTTTGTGTGTCCTATATTTTGACTAACGACGTCCGTGGAGGAAACACGGGCGGTCGAAAATTTTTAGCGTTGCCCAAAGTTGCTAAAAAATGTGTCTCAATTAACCGTTTTGGGGAGCCGTCGTCGAGTTGCAGATTAACGTAGTCGCTTGCGGTTTACGCGGTTCGATAGAGTTATTCTTGCTCTAGAATTTTGGTAATGGTCGTCTTTGTAAAAACTGACCGTCTTTATGCTGAAAAACTCCGAAATGCCGGGGTTGAAAACTGACGGCGCCAAAGTTCGGTCATCTACTTTAATAGGGGAGAATGATAGCCCACGTGCACTAGGCGCGCCTGCCCACGCCTTGCGACGGTGACAGTTTCCTTTCCTAAAAAGTACCTACACGATTTTTCAAGTTTTCTGAAAAATCGAAAATTTTTCGAGGCTTATATTTTCAAAGTTGGCGAGCTATAGAAATGCGGCTTAAGCCATTGGAGATACCGTCACGAATACTACTTGGCAATGGGATACCGTTCCGATCGGGTTACACGGTCCACAGCCAGGGGACACGAAATTATTTCTAAAAATGGCTGTAATTCTGGAACCACGTCAGCTGACGAGGTGAGCTTAGGGACGTTAGATGCGGCCTTTCACGTCCTATAAGGCTGTAGGAGAGAAACCATAGCCCGAAACCATTCAGATGAACGTAACCTCATAAACTAATTTTGGCAGAGTTGCCGATCAGTTCCTATGGCAACGAGGTCGGTCCACTTTTGCAAGTACACCCGGAACATGTGTCGGTACAACATATTGGGGCACCCTCCTAGTGCAGCACGTTAGGGCTGTTGTTGGGGAGGCTCTAAAAACGGCCGACTAGTTATATTTAGGTGAAATATTAGCGGATATATTTCCATTTGAATATATCTTCATTCGCTGGCCGGTGGTGAATTTTAAACTCAAGATTGCAAACATGCGCTTAGCCTAGTAAATACAATAATTTGCGCGCTTCATTACCTAATAATTGTTTAATACGGTTACTTTCGAAGCGTGGATTGTAGCATAGTGTTTAGGCAGGTGAGGAACTGCGCATTAGTGCATTTCCGATTCGTGCATATCGAGGTCGCGCTTTAGTGCGATCGAGTTCGCAAGAGGCTGTGCCGTAGGACCACCCGCACCCCAAAGTCACCTGTTCTCCTTAAAAGCAGAAAAGTTTTTTCACCCTCTGTACATAGCGGCGCTCGCCTTTATAAATTACAACTGCGATTTCCTTCCTCCGTTTTCACCCGTCTTTTCTACCATCACCCTTTGTTGTCTCCAAGTTTTTCTTTCCCTTTCGCTCATATCTTTCTTGGTCTTACCCCCTTTTTTTGCTTCTCCCATTTTCTTTTGTTCTCTTCTTTTCTCACCTTCTCTCCCTTGTTTCCATTGTCTCATACGCATTTTTTTCCTTCAACCACTTTCCTATTACATTCTGTCCTTGTTCATCCTCTCCCTTTCTTCTTCCCTTTCTTCATTTCACCTTCTTCTTTCACTTTCCTCGTTTCCTTCCTCCCTCTCAGTCCCATTCTTCCTTAGCCCTCGTTTCCTTTTCACTCCATTCTTTACTCGCTTTCTTTCACTTTCCAGTCGACCTCCGCCCCTCCTTTACTCTAGTAGTTTCTGGGGAATGGTACAAAGGGTCCCTCCATCGTCGCCATTCCTGTGTCCCGCGAGGCTGGTTCTATGTATAACAATTGAAATTATTAGCAGTCTATCGTGGACAATTCGAAGCTGAACTGGAACGACTGTTATGTAATCCCATAGTATTTTTAGAACACCATGAACACAAAAAATACCATCATAAATTGTTGAAAATATCGTGGGTGGCTTTGCAATTCACAGATCGAAGAAAAATTATTTCAGCTTGTCGTTTTCTTTCTAAGATGCATGCGAATAGCATAAAATCGGTATCTTCATACTGCATAAAACAGTATTTAATTACATTAATCTCCGCTTAAGTTACAGCGATCTTTAAATAACTTCCCAAGGGTCTCCAATTATTTGTGGAAAATTACTGTCCACCTAGAAAACTTACAAAAAAATGATGAGTGTCTAGATTTCATTAAGGACCGACGAACAATGGCGCAAATTCTAGCCAATTTCTAGAATAGTTTAAATTTAACGACGAATATTATCTTGGTTCGTTTTATTGATACTTATAAGTCCGGCAGAGAATTCAAGAAAGAGGACTGAAATGCGTTTACTGTTAAACGCTTGAATTGATTTTATTCGATTTGGGCCCGGAGGGCAGTTCGATGTTTGTCTTAAGCATTTTTATAAAAAAAGAACATAAAATGGCATTCATTCTATTGATTCTGTTGCTTACAACCTTGTGTTTCATTCATTTTCTGTGGTCTACCCTTATCGGAAATTATAATGAGCTGTAAGTACATGTATAATTGCAGTATAAATTGTAGGCAACAAAATGTTCGCATAAATTATGAGGCTCTGATTTAGAGGCACGTCGTGCGTTGCTATGTAATTTACAAATAGTTGTAATTTACACTACACATTACTTAGTGGTTAGATTTTACAACCAGATGCAAATGAATGGAAACATTATAAGCAATAGACAATCAAGCTAATTAGCTTAATAAAAGCTTACATTAACAAGATATTTAACAAAGACTATATTAGATATTATAGTTTTCCAGTCTATAACCCACGGAATAATCCTGCAACTGTACCAACTGACGTTAAAAAAATCCGATACAAAGTCCGGTTGAATACTCCAAATTGTCTTTACATATATACGAATGTAAATAGCTTTTAGGAATATTCCAGTACTTTATCATATCACAACAGTCACAAGCTATACGAACTCTAAAATTTTTCAAATCAGTGATAAGGGATGTTCTGCTCGTGAGGTTGATATTTACATCATTTTCTTAAATGGGAGACGTAAAATATCGTTTATAGAGACATTTGCATTATTTAAGAGCTTTGAAATATATTTTATACGTCAGGGAGGGGAAGTTTTACATCAATTGCCTATACACAGGGTATTAATGAATTGCAGGGACAAACTTCTAGGGCTTAAAGTATAAATGAAAACAAACATTTTTTGTTAATAAATGTATGGTCAAAAGTGTTTCCTTTCAGGGATAGAGCTCCTCAAGGATTCTTTAAGAAGCGCCTAAATGTAGGCAACTCAATTTACTACTTACTATTTATTTCCATAACGACGGAAATTACTACAGGATAAATACAGCCCTTTTTCCTACTTTTCAAATTATCCTGTATTAATTTCCGCCGTTATGGAAACAAATAGTAGGTAGTAAATTAGGTTGCCTACATTTAGGGGCGTCCGAAAAGAAACACTTTTGACCATACATTAATTAACAAAAATGTTTGTTTTCGTGTATACTTTAAGCCCTAGAAGTTTGTCCCTGCAATTCATTAACACCCTATAAAATCCATTAAACTATATTTAAACGGTTAAGGGATTTAGACCCTTTATTTAACAAAATTAAGAAAATATTTATTATAAAAAATGTTTCGAAAGCAGCAGTAAAAACATATGTTGCCAAATTTTTGATTTCCTATTTAAATAAAAACAGCAATTCACTAGTTTTTTATGTTGCTACTTCTTACATAAATCAAAATTTTAATGCTATGTCAGTCAAAGCAAACCATTCACCCAAATCACATTATCGATGTTTCATATGTCTCCAGAAACTTTGAATATAAGGAACACCCATTTAACATACACTGGCTGTGATATTTGCCTGTACTTGTTTTACACATATGTAGACTAAAGTGACTCATGTTATGAACAGACAGGAAAATAATTAATTACTGAAAGCCCCAGAGACGGTTATCAACTATAAGCAAAAAGCAAAATCATTGGAGCAGATTTTGGGATATATTTATGTAAATTTCAATATATTTGTGGTTCTTTTATTTTGTTGTGTGAGAAGCTTTTGTGTCTACCAAAGGGCTTTTAATTGATCCAATGTTAAACTCAGTCATACTTCCAGATCCCATCAGCATACATTAAAGTCGAAATTAATCAGAAAATCGTGGTAGCCAAACTCTTGATTTGAATATAGACGCTTCACACAGTTCTCTGTTACCATTATGAAAGAAAAATAGCAAGCAGGTATCTTGTTCACAAATTAAATGTGTCTGAGAAGTGTGAGATAAAATCTAGGTTCGACCCTAGATTTAGTTAAAGAAAAACTCGCTACATTAGAAAGCATTGCATAACCACCAACGCATTAGCATGCTGTTTGTGTTGCCTATGTTCATAGCATCCTCTTTGAGTGTAATCGGATTAAGATTGCACTTCAAATATTCGAAATGTTCTAGTAAAACGTGCTTCGAGGCAAAGTGCACTGCACTTTCGTGGTTCTTATTCCGCATTAAGTTGATTCCTTTAGAGTAGGTATAACCAACAGGATTGCAGGATTTCTAGATAAGCTAATAAGCACATATTTCTACTATAACTAAATGAAATGTATACGTACAGGAAAGTAATCTTACATTTTTTCTAGTAAAAATATTTCACTTCAGAAGTATTGGGAATAATAAACAACTCTGACATTAAATGCTAATTATTGTGCTTTAAAGCTTTTTGAAGAAGCACACCAATTTATCAAAGTGGCGGAGCAGCGTTAAGGAAATGTATTTTAAGAAAATTGCAGTCTAATTTGCACTGTAAAGGAAGAAGCCACAATGAGTACTTATCCATATATTTGAACAAGGCTAATCGCTAAGGATTAAGCATTTTTTGATATAAGTAATTAAAACATGAAATAATTTAAGATACGTTCATGCTTACTTTCATAAAAAGTCTTTATGGACATTTATTTGATTTACAGTTTCCAGCATTTCTACGTAGTTTATAAGTTTATAACATTTGTATAAAATGTATAAAGACCTCATTTCTTTACACTTTTCATTGAGCTACGTGTAAAATAATTTTTACCACACATTTTATTGCAGTATAAGGAATTTTTAATACTTTAGCAATAAAAACGGCAAATTTTCCTTTTCTAACATATTTTTTGATAAGTGGACGAATATTTGCCCTAAATGGCTTTCCACGAGTCATGTTCAAATTTATTTCTAAATTTCTTGGGATTTCAACGCTAATACGTACAAAAATGGCAAAGCAGACCCTTTACTACAGTTTGTAATTGTTTTATACCTCAAGACAACTGATAGAAGACTACGGTAAAACAAGTTTAAGACGGCAGCTGCTAATTTTCTATATTTGATCTCCTTTAAAACTACTAATTGCATTTTATTTAATTCGCGATAAATGTAATATACAGGGTGTTTCTGTTTTAATCTTGAATACTTTGGAAAAATGCTTCTCTGGTCATTCTGATTCAGTAAAATATGATACATATGCCACTTACTTGCTTCCTAAGAAAAATGCAGGGTGTCAAAGTTTACAAAAAGAAATAATTTTTCATTATATTTTCTAGGAAAATGGAGCAAATCGAACAAAATTTTGTTCGCGAACCTTCCTTGGGTAGGGTTATTTTCTGAAATTACATTCTTCAATATACGTAACACTAGTGGCATGCAATGGGCTTACAACGGATTTATCTCACGAAAAAAGTACGCCACTGGGTTTTCCCCTTTATTCAAAACCCCTGTTTATTTTAGAATAATATGCGGTCCTACAACTCTTAGATTAAGACCCTACTTTCAGAGATATTAGCAAAGCAAACAAAATGCTCTGATCAATTAGGAAAACAGAAACGAGGGGAATAGAGAATAACCCAAAGTGCAATCTATCATTCTCAATACATTTTAATAATGTCGAGCTAATGAATGTATGGCATTTACCAACATTTCAGGGTTTTGCCTGAGCTCCAGGTATTTTCTATACTTAAAATCAATTCGCCGCGAGTTGCAACGGGTGTAGTGGAAACTTTTTCTTTAAACGAAGGAATCTAACAGGTTTAGATTTGGGGTCCGCGGTGGCCAGGATATTGGTTCCACACAAGGATTTAGTTCATGAAAATTAGCTTTCGCTCTTCGACCTATATAACGCCCCCGGTAGTTTTCGTTTAACTACTCTCTAACGAAAATGTGGAGGCGCCCCATCCATTTGAATACAGCGTCTTTGCAAAAAATTAACGGGGCATATCTTCCATTAAGTCTTCTAAGTCATTTTCAAAGAAACTCGAGAAAGAGCGTGGCAATCAGGCGTGGTAGCAAAAAAGTGGTCTGGAAACATGTTACTTGTTACGGGCAAATCGAGCTTTTCCGACAACCCGTAACCGGATATGTGGAAAACGGCCTACAGCTTAGCTCAGAGGAGTAGGGAGAGTTCGTGAAAATCGCTTACGGCAGGAAATATTTAGTTGTGTACTGGGTAAGTCAAAATTTGTGGGCGCCACCTTCCAAATCCAGCGGCTTGTAGGTCCTCGTGGAAGGCCGAGAAGTCAACAGCTTACGGGAATGGAACTCACCTTTAATGTGCCTCCTCCTATATATTTTAGCTTGCAAAATTCGTACACAAACAAATACAGAGTACACAAAAATATAAGAGGAAGTACATTTTAAAACACATATAATGAAATTATTGAAATGGCGATAGAAGAAGGAAAGGCAGGAAATGGCATTTTTATGGTTTTACAAAT